>JAZBHA010000088.1:23575-102929 GCA_037464855.1 Iselma pallidipennis | reverse complement strand
TTTAGTTGAAAATTAATCTAAAACATATCTTTTTCGAAGCTTCTTCGATTGTAAGCAAATCAATCGCTTAATTTGACTGAGTTTCGTATTTGATTTTTTCTAAGAATTAGTATCAGTATCCTGCTAAATATCCATTAGAAAAGCAATCAAACTGCCATTTTTGAAAATGATATCTAAATCCATCACCCTAACGAGATCATCTCTGGCACGAAAGAAGATCATTTTAAATAAATCCCTATCATATCAGTAAAAATAATAAAACAGTAGTTAATTTTGTTCTGTAGATCTTGTTTGAACTTAAAATTCTTTGTATGCCTCTCTATTCTCCAGTTTTTTTCTTGTGTAGACAAAAAAAAAATACTATTTTACATTTTTGTTCATTAGTCTACAATGTAAATAAATAGAAGCACAGCATGTTTGCATTGTTAAAGGAATATAATATAATAGGAAAAATAAGCATTGGCATTGGAAATGCCAATTTTCTTCTTGAGTGATTCGTGCATATGTTGTTAAGTTCGTTTCAGGCTTTCAGGAATGGTTTGAACTGAATTTTTCATTTATTTACTCAATTTGAGATATATGCAATAACTCGACAATATGCACGAGAAGATTAAGTTAGTAGCATCATCCTAAGGGATGAGTCTCTCTTTCGTTTTTTTTTCTTTTTAACGAAACGTGTTTGCAATATGATCACGTTCTCGATGTAATACGGGCGGGCGCCGTATTTTATTGTACTATTGCCGTTTCTTAATGGAAAATAAACAAGGAAAATACATCAAAGATCCAGAAGAACTACTTATGAATATCAGAGATTAATAATAATAACATTCTATGTATATATTTTAAAATTTGGTTTCTTATCATTGGCCGATGAAAGATCAATCTCATAAAACTGTAACATCGCACACGCATACACACAACAAGACGAAAAGAAATGAAAAGTTTGAATTGCTGACTTTCCTTTGCACCAGATTCTCCAGTTTCGTTTCTCTCTTTTTATTGTTGAGAAGATCAATTTTTCACCGCCCCCCAATTGATTTTAAAGTGGCTGGATGCTTTTCAATTGTGTCTCAAATTACATAGGAACGAATTACTTCAGGATATCAGTTTGTTTCACGTCCTAATTCCATTGTGACGATTTGAACTTAGTCAGGATTTCACTAGAAATGAAACAAGACTTACGATTAAATAGAAAGATACTATTTGGAGATGGGACAAGATGAGGTTTTACAACTCAATCTAAACAGATTAACTTCCAGTCCATGTCATTTATTTATTTTAAAATAATCTTAGTTTAAAAATTATGAAAATTGAGATTTTATTGGTGGTGGGTGTTTGACGATCTGTTTCATTATTATTCTGTCGAGTCAATTTCACCCTCGTAGTATATAAACTCTCTTGAACCCTCGTGAACAGTTGGAGAGATCTGGCGTCTTTCCGTGACCATTGTCCGAAATTGTGCTGATATGTTTTGATAATCTGTGTCGTTTCGCTTACGTCTTGATGCTTTTCAGCACGAAAATGTCAGATTCAATTAGACAATGGTTTTATAGTTATTTTCTCCACAGTAATTTTTTTTCTTCTATTGTATTACTCTGTACATTTTCTTCTTGTGCTTTATCTGTATATAACTATATTAGATAGCTCAACGGTATTATGGTCTGGATAATGGAAAAAGGAAACTCCTTTTTGTTTCAGATGATGAAAGTGGGGAGAAATCCGTTTCAGTATTATTAGCTGGGGAAGAATCTGAGCTTACCTTTATAGATTTCGCTACTGCAGATTTATCGGTAAGTTTAAAATAAGACGCCATTGTTTCAATATTACCCGAATTTTTTAATAACAATACACTTTGAATTCAAAAGAGAGTATAAAAGAGAGTAGTTTTCAATTAGAAATGATTCTTTTTTGTTCAAAAAAAATATAACAATAAGATTGATGGTGTCTGTTGCCTCATTAGCATAAATTGAACAAAGAACCTGTAGTGACAACGTCACGGAATCTGTTGAACCTTGGATATTTCAGTCACAAATTGACAAAAAGAAAAGACGTGCAAAAGCACACAAAACAGCATCTTTTATTCTCTTGTGCATAAACATGACCATTTAGAAAAGATAAATGATCAAGTCGTCGGATCTGTATTAAGTTGTATAGTCACAATTTCAAATTTACACCCAGTAATATCGATTTTTCAGCTAATCAGAAATTTCAATTTTTCTCAATTTCAGCCTGATAGTTGTATAAATAAATATAATGATCCACACGCATATTGCGTTGTATATTCGAGTGCAGACCGATCCAGTTTGGTGTGTGCCGAAAATATCCTACAAACTTTATGGACAATGGATACTATCAGTACGAAAGCTGTTATTCTAGTAGCCAACAAAGCTGATTTGGTCCGTTCTAGGGTCGTCTCTACTGAAGGTTTGTATATTACCTATCCACCTATACCTTTCTGCAACGCAAGGATCTTATGTCTTTACCCCCATATTTCCATTTTTTTTTTGTATTTTATTTGTTCATTCGATAAGATCTTGAATGAAGTCACTTTTCATTTTGGCAATTTTATCTATTACGTTTCCGGACCCTGAAGATACGGAAATCATTACGGAGAAAATAACTGTTGCTAGTATGATTGGATGAAGGATTCTCGTATATGTATGGAATCGTGATCGAAATGTCGAGTGCCCAAAATTGTGGTATAATTTTGAATTTACCAACACTATCCTCAAACTTTTTTTGATTCAATTCCCATTAGATAGGGAACTAAATTTTGAATCCAAGGATTACCCTCCAGTAATTACAAAGTTAACTACTTTTCCTCCAAGTAATACTGTACGAACATAGTAAGAAACACAACCGGTAATAACAAGTATTTGAATATGCCACGTGTTGTATATTTAACAGGTAAATAATTATTATGGCTAATTAGTTTGTGTGGGATATTTAGAAAAAATAAAAATTTTTTTGCTGAGTTAAAACAGATTTTTTACGGGCGACAAGCCGAGAAATTTCCGGAATATATTGGAAACTTTTTTTTTTTAGTTTACAAAAAAGTAGGAAGGAGATTAAAACTGAAAGGTGATTGATGAAGAAAGTATTGCTCAAACTTCGTTTAACTGAATAACTTATTTATATCGGAGGGATTTATACGTTTTATGTCCCCAAAAAAAATCATATGTAAATTTTCTCCAGACAGAAAATGCTAGATGATCAGTAATTGATTGAATTCAACCCTGCAGCAGAACACGTTCTTATATAAACATATAAGATAGTTTTTTTCGTCCTGTATCTTGAGAAATTGCACATCTAAAATAACCAATTATTATAAATAGAAAATACAGCTTCTGGTTGATAACTGATAACATACAGTAAATGTGACATTGACAAATCTGAAAAAGCTGTGCCAGGATATTTGATATTGTATCCATTATGTCCTTCTGATTTTTGACCCAGTCATTCTCAATCCTTTATTCAGTTTATAAATAATTGCTCGTAAAACTAAAAGTTCACCTAAACTCAAGGGCGTATTATATTTTAAGGAGTGAAACAATAACTTATTTTCAAATGAAATGACGATAATGAGGAAATGTAACGAAATATTAGGTGTAGACGATGTCTATTGTTGATAAAAGGGAGTATTATTCCCATTTACGATAATACGAAACATAGATAAATGGAAGAAAATTATAGTCGTAAGTTACGACTCGTAACTTGCATGGTAAAAATAGAGCAATTTAACAAACGACGAACTATGGAGAATAGGATGGGTAATGGAGAAAATAAAAATAAATAACCAGACGAATCGGGAAGCGTTTCACAAAATTTATCTTATAATAGAATAAATTTTTCAATAGAACAGTCCAAACAACAGAAAAACGATGCAGATTTATCACTGAAATCTAGATAAAGATCAATATTTTTGTTTCCCCAAAAACCGTAAAATCATCCCCCTTATCGTTAATTTGAATTAATTATTCAGATATATGTTGGGTAATCGTAAATCTGTAATTTAATTATCCGCCAATGAAACGCTTCATAAATTAATCTGAAATTTGTACCAATTAGCCAATAGTAATTAAGATTGAATTCAAATTTGATTGATTGTAGATAATGACTGTTTTACTACCAAATTTCGTACATACACATGTCAATTTTATAACCAAAATCGAATATTAATGGTACAAGACTTTAAAGATTAATATAATATAGGGGTTGGTTGATAAAAATTTTTTTTAGTGGTTCTATTAGAAAATCAATTTTTATTTAATTATCTTTTTCCCCATCCATGAAATTGTGCATGTCAAACTTGGTAAATTGCCGTACATATACATACAGGGTTTGTATTAAAAGCTTGTCGGACTTAACAAACTTTCATCGTTGTGAAAGTCCATCCCAGAGGACAATGGTTACACAACATCACTGCACGTATAGTTGTAACAAATTTAATCCACGTACGTTATCATATAGTGCATTAGATTCAATGTACCTGTATTATCATGAGCATAACAATATCTTTACAAACAGGTCATGAATGACCATATTTATGGTAGCGTTTCAACAACCCTCTCCAATTTTCTATAGAATGATTGATAAATCTCGGCTAGTTTATTGTTGATTATTGTTTGGTGATTTGTGAGAATTTCACTTCAAAAAAAGTATCATTAACAGGAGCAAGAAGCTAAAAATAGACTAGGACTTATGAACTATACCCTTAGAACAGTGTGGGGGTTGAATAGTATAAGGTCGTTGGCCGGCACTAACTCGTCCTAGTATCTAGTTTTAAAACATTGAAGATAACGTCGTCAAGCATATCTCGAATGCTTTTGCTTATAATGTGTTCTCCTTCAAAGGAATATTACGATGGCGTGTAAAACACGAAAAGCTTGTCAAGTGTTGAATTTGTCCTTTGTATTTCTGTCTTTATACAATTTATTAATAATTATGTAAACTGATAATGTACGTATTATTATACAACCGCAATGCAGTTATCACACCATACATATACATACATATTCCTTGTTCATTGTTGTTGAAATCGATTTCGAGAAAGGACTAGCGACAAATCCATATTGGGGGGCGGTTGTCGTTGTTGTTTCGCCCGGTTCTTAATCTTCATTTAAATTTCTTTTAATTAACAATTTTATGAGAAATCCCTTTGTTCCCTCGTCCAATTTATGTTTTTTTTTGTTTTATTTATTTACATTAATTTATTAATGAAGATCTGCTATCAGTATATGAATTGCGTGAACATGTTTCATATATTTTTTTTTCTACCTCCTATTCTCCAACGTACTTTATTGTATTGAATAGAGAATCAACTGCAAAATTTATTCCTTTCATGTCTGTATATACGTTTATATACATGAATATGACATTAGAATGTATTATTTTATCCGCCCCCATTTTTGTAATAAATTCTATTCGAGTTATATTATAAGAACATAAAATAGAAATTATATCGAAAGGGGTGAAAGCGAGAAAAGCAACTATAGAAAAATTGTAATCCTCAAACAAATTACCGAATATCTACCTATGAAACGGGCAAATGTCGGGCAAAAAACCGCAAATAGTCAACAGACATGAAATGCGATATTTTAACGCCAGACAGGGGTGAAATATTACTGAAAATTGTAATTACTGATATGTTGTTCAAACAATGTGCAAGATTTTTTCCACACAAACACACACACACACACACACACACACACACACACACATCGGCTTTGCCGCTGCTATTGATCATTTTGATTTTCGCAATGACTCCAGAAACATACGTTCCACAAACCTCTTTGATGCCGGTGTGTGTGTGAAAAGAATCATAAGAAAGCATTTCCATCGAGTGCGCACACGGCCCGGCCGGCCGGCGTTCGTGTGAAAGTCTCCGTTTAATTACATTGTAAACGGCGCCGGTGCCGGCGACGGCGACGGCGAGGGTTTTGCCGGTATGTCTGAAAACGCACTTATATGTTCTATTCAATGTGGAAACTTAAACTTTTACTAGCAAAGTTCACACGGTAATTTATTGGACAAGGGTGCTGGAAAACTATTAATTAACAATTTTAGTTTTCTTTATTGTTTGACAATTTTGATTAAAATTTAATTGGTTTAATTCTAAAATCAAATCCAAACAAAGCTTGAACGACATATGTTTACTGTCTGATGTTAGGAAATAACATTTAAAAGTCGTTAATTCGTTGGTAGAATCATACGAAAGGGGTAATTTGACTTTTTGTGTGAATAATTTATCTCTTTACATCAGTACAGATTGAAAACTTTCCAAATTGTGTCGTTTTTAGGTGATAGAGTTCTAAAACTGGCCGGCAATTCCTTGTAAAATTATTAATATTCAGCCTATAAGTAGGTAGTGTAAAATGTAATTTTCATTATTGATAAGTTTAACCATTAGTTAAATGGATATAATTGGTATGAGGATAATATTTATTATCTACTGATCAGGGTGGAGACTATAAATTTCCGACATGATATTAAAAGAAACCCTAATGACATATTGTGTCGATTAATGGAAAAAATTAACTGCAAACGAAAAGTTCCATTACTTTCAGTTACATCCAAGTAAAAGCAATTATCGTAGAACGTAATGCTTTTCAATTTAGATGGACGTGTGAAAAATAGTTGAATCAAAACAATAATTATAATTATAAGTTAATTAGTTAAATAAAGATTTATATTATTTAACAAAACTTGACTGGTAGTAATTTTAGAATTACGTGCTTTCAATAAATTAACTTTACACGTCCGAACATTATCTGATAAAACAACAACAACTTTGGAATTTGTGCAATTTTTTTCCTATTTTATAGAATAATGACTTATTTTGACATGAATCTAGTTAATTAAACAATCAAAATAAAAATCTAAAAATAGTAAAAAATATATAAATTGACTTATGAATTATATGTTCATGAAACTTTCCGAATAAATAATATTGCTTGGTGTAATTTTGACAATGGGTTACTCCCAGGAGTTTATCAATAAATTATGAAGACCTTGACTAATATAAATCGTTTTGATTTAGTTTTAATAAAATGGTATAAGAAAGAACAATTCTAAGAAAAACAGAAATGTTCATCCGGAAGTCGATTTTTAACAAGTATTGTATTGTATTGTATTGTAGAGCTGTAGAGCTTTGAGGCATCGTTATCCAATTTTTGTCAAGAATAGTGCAAAATAATACAAAGAACGTATTTTTTTCTAAAACATTCTTGTTATATTTCAATTAATTTAGAGTTCAAAGAAAAAAGTTCGGCCGCACATCTATACGGAAGACCCGATCTCAAAGTTAATTATTATTCATGCATCACAGTTCAAAGGGAATCTAAATCAGTACTAATCAATAGTTCATTTGCCCTTTATCTTCCAGAAGAGTGTACGTTTATTTTTTTTAATATTTCATAAACAAAACGACAGGACAACGTAATTTCGTAGCACAAAAATGATGTCTTACCTTTTATAATAAATTTTTTTTTAATTAAGACTTCGCTAACGCTAACAATAAGTGAATATTGGAGGATCTTGAGAAGTTTTCGTTTCATTATCAAGATTAACATATAAATGATAAAATAACAACGCCAGAAATTATGATTTGACTAAAACCGAGATAGTAAATATACGACACTAGGAAAGCTTATTGTTGCAATTCCCAATAGTTCTAGTGGCTTTGTTTTACATTTCTTGTTAATATTGTCGAAGTAATTTCAGTTAATATAACTAAATTTAATGCTTCAGGAATTATATGTTTCTAAATTGATATAATGCTACACGTCAAAAGCTAATACAATAAAACTATTCCTAACTAGTTTTTCACGTGTAATTATTCTATAAATTGTATTCAAGGTAACGACGAACTTATTGAACCAATTTTCATCAATCAATTTTGTAAATTATTCAACAACTATAACGTATCTATTGTAGGTACATTGAAGCAACCATGTAAAACATGTGTAAATTTTCGAATCGATGCCGAATGAAATTGAATTTTTGGTAAAATGTTGGAGGCGCAAAAACTCTTCTATTCGCATAGATTTTTTTCGTGACGATTCGCGTTCTTTCAAATTGCCTATTATCAATCCAATCATATCGATATTAGATTTTTTTGATAAGATCCAAACGGTATTTTATTAGACAAGTAGAAAATCGAGAAAATGTTTTTTTTGGTAATTTTAATATTGCTAATAATTTTTTCCCTTTAATGTTCTCGCAAAGGAAAAATTGGTTTGATTCAGTCATATTCGATCGATACCTAATTTTAATCAAGAAAAAAGTAACTTTGTATCTCATCTACTTCAGTCCAATTTTCTTAATGTTGCTGCATGTATATCAATCATTTGTAACAAGAAGACAGGAATGTTGCGAAATGAAAATTTATATTGCGGCCCCCCATCTATTCATGATCTCTTTGAATTGGAGTTCAAATTATTCAACAAAACAAAATTTGAATTTTTCTATGTTCCAGAAGGAAAATCAATGGCAACTGGTTACGATTGCAAATATATAGAGACATCTGTTGGTATCAATCACAATGTTGATGAACTTCTTGTAGGAATCCTTACACAAATCCGTTTGAAACTGGAGAATCCGGAACGTAGTAGAGATCTGTTTAGGAAACGAAGTTCATCAAAGAAGAATTTGAATAGGAATCGTTCACCAGCATCCGGTACTGGTACACCAACAGGCAGTGCACAGAATTCACCCAAAAAATATCGTGGGTCTCGTACATCAGCTAGTTTAAAAGTTAGAAATCTATTGGGAAAAGTCTGGGCAAGAGATAGTAAATCGAAATCTTGCGAAAATCTACACGTCCTTTAAAATAGAACAAAGCAAGAAGAACAAATATATATTAACTATAGGATACGTTTTAAAAGTTACAAAACAAAACAAAAAAAAAAGATACAAACCCTTAGGGATTCCTGTCAATTTTCTATAAAAGGGGTTGTTTTTCGTTGAGACTGGGGGGATGAAAGTACAATTCCAATTGTGATGATTTTCTATACTTATATATATTTTTTTTTAAAACAAAAATTTAGATTAGAATTCAACTCTTTTATAATTATTGAACAACTGTTTTTTTTTAATTAATTAATTAAAGATAATTTTCGTAGTTGATTTTTTTCAATTTAACTGTATTTTTCATTATTACTAACAAAAACCCAAATCATATCCATCTTGTATTATGGGTCCATACTGTGAGTAATTAAGTAATCAAACACCAAATATTATGTTTCTTTTTTTGGAATTTTATCAAATTGGGTCCATGTTAGCAATTAAAAATTTATACATTCTAGTAATTGTAAATTAGATCTGTAGAAATATGTGTTTTTATCAAATAATTAAAAGCAAGGTGGAGCTTTAAATTTAAAAGGAAAAAAAACATTTTACAACAATCGTTTCGGTTTACAGGGTGTGCTATATAAATATGATTGACTAATTATTGTCAATTTATCAAAAGTCCGTGTCCCACCCTGTATTACAAGAAGAAAAAAAAATGAGCAGAATCAATTGATGTTTGTCGTGTTTTATTTTATCATATACAGGGTGTCTATGCTTAAATCCAAAATTTAGTAGGATGCCCTCTTAGGCTGTTAAGTGAAATCAAAATATGGGCAAACTGTAATTAGTGGGCATTAATTAATGTGTGTTTTTGTATATAGATTTTTGGTGGGCTGGATCAGGAGATAGGTGATTCCAATAATAATAATAAATAAAAAAAAATAAACAAAGAATTGGAGAATTTTTAGTGATCTAGGTGATTTGACCAATTTTATTTGTGCCTTGTATAGGCTTTATTTATATTGATGGGGGCGGAAAACACGATGGAAAGGCAATTTTGTAAAGACACTTATCAATGTTGTTGGTATTATTCCATATCCATATTTGTATATGTTGGCTGATATAATCAGTATTCGTTACATTATATTTAATCAAAAAATATATGTCTGTTTTTTCGAATAATTGAAATGCAGTATCTTCCAGAATAGAACAAACAAAAATAATAATAATTTCAAAATTTTTGTAATCGTTCTGTCCAAAATTGTTTTATGTCTGTTTAATTAAAAGTGCCAATCTTGTTAGATGATTTCGTGTTGTTCAGTTTTTCTTTTTTCAAATTTAATTTAGTTTAGATGTACAGCTTTTGACGTGATCTTCGTTTTGTTTTTGGTTCGATTAATATGATTTGAATGAATACGGCATTTTTGCAGTTTATCAATATTTAGCTGAAATGTCGCATAAATTCATTGCATATTAATCTATATATGTTCGGATAACCGGGTAAAATCATTAGAAGAAATAGTAGGAAATTTTATTGTTTCCCCACCCAATTTAAATACGTTTTGCAAAATAACTTTCAGTTACTTGTGTTTAGTTTTTTGAAGAATAATTTTTTTTTTAACATTTTTGTTGTAAAATAAAGATCGACTATTATCAAAATATGTAGAAATTTAGACTGTAGAGTTATTTGTAGACACTTGAATACAATTTCGAAAAATAATTTACTAAATATAGCGTGTGCCAGGATTCGGTCAACAACACTTTTTTCTATTATTATTTACTTCGAATTTAAAAATTTGGGTTAGATATTTTTGCAAAATTGAACCGGTGTTGACTGGACCTTGGTGTATGCTGTGTGTGGTAAAAAAATGATGCACAATTTGGAATTTTGAAATTTGTAAATTTATAACCCATTATTTGTAAAACATGTAACAAAGTTTATAAACAAATAAAATTTTGACGTGTATTGTAGGAAAATATTTACTAATCCTCTCCTCTACAAGCAACTTAATTAGTTTTCATTAAAATTTAATTATCTAATCCCGAATGGAATTATTTTATATCCTGTACAAATCTTGATTGATTACTACGATTTTATAGTAAATACTATAATAAAAAGACTATAAATTAAACACTTCTCGACTAATTAGTATAGCAATTAAATTCCTTATTATTTCAGCAATTTCTGCAGAAATTCGTTGATTTTTTAGGTCGCATTTATAAAAAAAAAACAACACGAAATATCCAAATAATACGTTTTTGTTTCGACAAAACCAATTTTACCGTTCTGTAAATTATAGTAGATCATCAAAATGAACCAAAAAACAAGCTATAAATACTATAACACCAATAACTATAATCACTGTTTTGTTCATAAATAGATAAATAAACAATAAAATAACTAGTAGGATATTGTAACAAATTGAATTTAAGGAAATTTCATAAATTATATAGGCCATACGATATGTCCATGAATAAATTGCAGATGTTTCTATGTATGACTTGATTTCAATCCATAATAAATTATAAATGAATTTACAAAGTTACAGTCAGGATTTATCGTGGAATCCATCAGTAGACTGATACATAAAGAAATCAGGACATGGTATCAATGACTAACAGGATACAACTGTAATTGGAAGGAAAAAAAAACCGAAACAGAATTCAACGGTGAATCGGTATTCCAGAAAAAATACATTTTTGGAGCGAAAAAGTGAATTAACTTAATTAAACAATAAACTCATGAATAATTTCATTAATATTCCGCTCTCCTTGTTACACAAACAGGCCGAATTGAAATTTTGCCCTTTGAGGGAAATTTGTTGATTCTGTTGAGAAATGTTACCGTATAACAGAGTGTCTGCCAAGTTGGCCGCTGTTGCATATTTGTTTTTGTGCATTAAAATCAGGTTAATGTTTTGGTTGTAAATAACCGAACAAATATGTGAAAGGTTCGGAAACTTCTCTGATGTTTTATTTCAGATTATTATTTAAAATTATTATTAATTACTGTAAATATTAGCGGATAGATTTATTCTAAAGGAAGGTCAATAAATCATCTCCAACTAAGAATATATTCCAGTCAATTATTATTTTACTGATGTTGTGATTGAAAATTGGCTATAGGTATAACTATTGGAAACTTTTCGGCCTTTTTTTATTATTATTAATTGTAGACGTTGATGTTTATAGATCTATTGATGATTAATTTTAGAGGAAATCGAATCTGTCTGGACGTGATCTGAAAACTCTACCGAAAAGAAGACGCCTTAGAACGAAACTGATTTCCAAATAATTACCTACTTACTTGTTTGTGAAACTGTGGCAAATATTACGAGGGATTCTAAAGAACGTCTCCGTCTTCGTCATCTCCAGTGTCATCTTCTCTTGATGATTTTCGGTGGTGGACGTCCGTACGGACTTGGGAATTCTAATGGACGTCTTCAACCGCATATATCTATCTCCACCATCTATGCTTATCCATAATTGGCTGAGTTTGTCAGCTGTAAATGGGTGGGGAGAAGACTAAGAAGAAGACGAAGCTGAAGACTTGTTCAAAATAATTCCCAAAAATGACGAACACGGAGACGGAGAAGGAGACGTTCTTTAGAATACCTCGGATAATCAGGATTACTGCACTACTCTCCTTAATGTCGGACAGGGATATCCTGTGGGTTACAGTGCTGTGTAGTCATCACAATTATACATTCTATTTAACCTGCTTTTAAAAATTCATAAGAATGCTTCTCTTAATTGGATAATAAACTAATATTATCTATTATCAATGATTATCCATTATTATCTTCGTTTTGTCTCTCTAAAATGATTATTAACTCTTCAGACAGGTGGAAAAAATTTATACAGGTCTAGTGTAATTCATGAACTTAACACAGTTCTGTCTCGAACAAATAATACGAGAGAATATCAATTTGTTAACCCATATTTTATTATATTATACTTTACAATATTTGCAATCGACTCGCATACTTCCTCTATTCTGTCCCAGATCACGTCTTGTTTCCTCATTTCTTTCTATACATACACGTACATACATACATACATACCACAAACTTCTTATTTTATTCATCTGTTAAAACAAATGCACAATTCCAGTTTCTCTTAATTAAAACGTCTTGTTTCAATATTTTGAATTAATAAATATATACTTGTCCTGTCATTGTTGACAAGAGTTTCTTTTTCTTTATTTATTTATTTCTCTTTCAAAGTTTTATTAACGGAAACTTGACATCTAGATTGTAGCAGGTAGGTAGTTATTAGTTTTAATAATCAATTATAAACTTTTTCTATAATTGGTAGAATAATAGTAATAAAATATAGGAATATAATTGATTTTTCAATATTACCGATGAGAAATTCTTTATGTTTTATTAGAATAACTTCCTGTTATCTTCTTATTTAGTTGAGATATTCCCTTGAAATATAACTCACAAATTAATTATTATAGCAATTATATGAGTGTTTAAAAGTAATTGCTACTTAACAAATATTATTTATAAGTAATTTTACGAATTTACTATTCTAAAAAAAAGAGAAAAAGTAACGAAAAACTAACGGTTAGATCGTCTGTTTTATGCAGGAAGTTAAATGGACGAATCGGCCAATAATAAAAGAACAACATAATTAAAATATAAAGAAGAAGAAAAAAATGTTCATTAAATTCATCAAATACTATCGAGTATAGTAGCGGTTACAAGATATAATTTATTAACGTTATTCAAAAATTTTTATATAATGTTTTGATTAGAATTTATGGATTTTTTAAATTTTAATTTATAAACAAGGAATGAAGAATTTTTTGAATAAATCGATACGATTTTTCAACTGATTTGTTGTTGGTGCTGTTTAATTATTACCTGCAGCTATTTTTTAATTTCATATATTTTATGCATAATCATGTTTGATCAATTTTTCGGACAACTCCTCTTGTATTGCGCAATATTATAATTAAACATTAGTGTAATTTGTAAATAAACTAGTTTTTCTTTTGAGTTTTTGTGAAGCTTTATTAATTCAAGTCAATAATTGCATGATGTTGAAATACAAAAGAACAACAAAAAAAAATGAGCTACAGGTAATTATAATTAGTGTGAACTGTTATTAAGATGTATTAATGGACATATAACCCGGCGCTTCAAGCAAATTTGGACTTGCTTGACTGATTAACAGTCCGGCCGGCCGCCCAAGATGAAATAATGATTCTCATGATGGTATTTAGAGTGTGTTTTTTACAATTTAGGGTAATTGTAAAATTAGATAAAAGCATTAACCATAGGAAGTTGTTAATGAGGATTTTTAATGGAAACTTCTCTAAAATAAATGATAAAGCAAAACAAATGAGGATATGGACGATAATCCTAGAGGAGTCTCTTGTTCAGTACTGAATCAATCAGAATCAACCCGAATCTGATTGATGGAGGTGAAGGAGTTTGGGGTGGTCTGAGGTCTTAATTCTAAAATCAGGAATTGTTGGTTCTCCGATTTCCAGGCAGACGAGCTCGCGGACAAACGCTAGTTTTCTAATAACAATTATTTAAAATTGATTATTCAATCCATGTTTGTACGTATCGTAAATGATTCTCTGCAATAATTAGAATAAGTGTTGATAATGTTTTGTTTATTGATAGTTATGCTCGAAAATTGGCAACAATTAGAGAATGAGAATGGGAGAATTTTAATTGGAAGTAAAACTAAAGGTTAATAGTAAACAATTGACCTCTATTATATATGCATATGCAACAACATATTTTATCATAAGCTAAATGAGTAGAAACCAAGCATTATAAGCATTGATCCTACAAGCAACACCAACATTAGAGATTTGATTAAAATAAAAAAAATCTAACATTTTCCAGCTATTCTAAACAAAAGTGTCAGTATTTTAATGTATTCGAAGACGTTTCTTTAACATGAATTATTGAAAAAGTAAATAGAGATTATGGTAATATTGACACTTGTTGTTAGAAATTATTTCCGCTATTCTGCTTGTTTACTTCCAAAGAATTCTTAAAGTCAATGCCGGATTAAGGACTTGTATGCCTTTGTGCAAAATTTCTCCATGCGCCCCTAAAATGAAGCCGTGACTGCAATGTTTCCTTTTTTTGTAGAAATAGTGGAGACTTTGTAATTTTAACAATTTTCATGATTAAGATGAACCCAGAGGTGCAGGTGTCCCTACAAAGTGCGGGCCTGGTGCACCTGTGCCTCTGCGCCTCGTTTTATCTTTTTCGAGTATCCAGCGACTAATAAAATTATAATTTTTGTAAATATTTTCAGTAAATAGATAGGACTTTCTAATAGAAAAACAAATTGTTAAATGCAAAACTAGTAGCCATCATAAATACAGGAGGTAATTTTAATTAATTTTGTTCATAAATTACTGAAAGAATTCCTTAGGAATAGTAATTATTTTAACAAAAATGAAAATTTTCTTTCCCATAATATCAACAAATACCTTTTATAGTTATCTATTATAATAAAATTGTAAACCATAACAAATTTAGGTTATTACTTTTTCAAATGAAACTTACTATATAGATTTTAAAATTATTATTAAAATGGAATTCTTTACAAAACCAATCTTAGTCTTTATATTCACCACATTCCAATAATATAGGATTAAAGAAAAAGCTTTGTAGTGAACAGAACGACTTAATCCTTAATGCATTAGTCAGTTTAGTAGTTTGTTAATGAATTATGTTCAGTACATTAAAACAGATCTATAATTGGCACAGTAATAAATTGTCCTGGTTGCTTTCAAGTAATGTTTATGTACACAATATAAATATTACAAGATATTTAAAACATAAAATGTTACAATTTGTGGCGAGAAAAAAAACGAAGAAATTGAAAGGGTTGGTTAATTAATTGTATCAATAGAGTAGTTTTTTTGAATCACAACATGTTGTTTTGATTTAGCACATCTGAGCCTTATCGGTGATTATATCCAGATAATAAAAGCCTTATTTATAAATCTTTTTTAAATTGACGAAAAAAAACTCTCTGCCCTAAATTCCTAGCTTGTCTTTGTCGTCCATCAAAATTCTCAATTTAAACTTTACACATTTTTTTCTTCTCTTTAACTCTTCATATCAATAATATTATATCAACCAGTTGCTTTATAGTTGAACCGTTATAAAATTTTTATTAAATTTTCGATATAATTCCCTTTGTTGGTAACAATTTTTTATTAAGAATCAGTTGACATACAATCTTTCCTAGTAGCTAGTAACATGTAGCAACAATTCAATCTGACATTTCCAGGTTAGACAAGATCGAAATCGATCTAATTTCAAACTATTATACAGTTTAACAAATAAAATAAATGAGTCAATTTACCCAATATCGAATCGATTTAAGGTGTTTTTTTTTCTCGTTATTTTTATAGGTAAGACGACCGTCGTACGAATAGTGCATGGTGTGCGCTATTATAGAAAGTCGTCTTTGTTCAATATTCGACCTACTAAACGAAATTCACGTGTTATAATCATATTATAGACCTACAATGCCTGAAAGATACACACTGTACTTACAATATAAAAAGATTGTTAACCAATATTGGCATTCTTTAGAAAATTGGTATTTTTATTAGAAATAGATGAAGTTGTTAACCCACTTGCCAACATAACAGAAATCCTAGATGGGATTTTTGTTGGTGGCGGCGCCGGGTCACAACAAAAGAACTTTCTTTACATCCAACATAAATAAGATCAATCTATAACAGTTAGTTATATTCAATATGTTATTTAAAAAATTTGTAACCAATTAATTAATTTGTTTATATTTGCACGTCGATAGGCTGTCACCTATTAACATAAAAATTTCAAAATCAATTAGAATTGATCGATTAGAATGAAGGGGAAATTAGAAATTTCCAACTTCTCAAATAAATCTAGTTTTCTTCCTTGGTCAAAAAATTGCAATTATCTTATTGGACTACCCAGATTTTATCGTTATTATAATTAACTCCAAAACTTGATAATTTATATTTTCACTCAATTTAACAACAACCATGTTATTGATAAGACTGAACAATTGAATTTGTTCTTTGTGTCGTGCTTTAAGATACGAAAACAGAAGAAGAAAAAAAAACAAATTAGCAACTAACGGTACACGAAGAAACAAAGACCGGAGAAAGTCCTTTAAGGTATTGTTATTATAGGTAGGTATATCGGTTTATTGTCCTGGCGGTGATTTGTTGTGTTGTCGATTGTTTATTGTTGTGTGAAGAAAAAATTATTTTAAACAACAACAAACAAGAAAAAAAAATGACTATACACATATATAGTTATATCTCGGTTAGTTCGTGAATAAGTAGGCAAAGTGCACCTCCAGGTCACTGCAGTAACCTCGATCAAGGCCAAATACACTTCCTTCTACAGAGACCAGACTCTAAACTCTTGTAACTGGTCATATATACATTTCTCTTTATATATTCGTATATAAGATATTGCATATGAAGAAAGCGGAAAAATCGGCTTCTATGTACCGCACCTATCATTGAAGAAAACACTCAATTGTGAAGATTTATTGAAAAGTGTAAAAATTTTTGTTGTAATTAGTTAGAAATTGAATGACGGCTAATTTTCGAAATTCGGGTCAACAGACCCAGTTCAAGAGAGGTTTTTCAAAACTATCAGAAGTTCCAGTTAATTAACAGAATTAGGAGAGATTTTTTTGTAATTTTTTGCGGAAAAAATGTACCAACGATCATTAACGTTACTTAAACTTAAGTATCATGTATCGTCCGAGAAAAGGCACAAAAACAGATTTTTGATCGAGAATTTTTTTTTGGTAATAATTATTGTTATAGAGGTTGATTTGTAGAGAATCTCTGTAGGAGGATTAAAGACAATTCAATTTCCCGTCACAGTTCAAGAGCCTTACGAGATGTTCTCTAGAGTAGATTTCGCCCAATAAACGCCTCCAATACATTTCAGTTGAAGGAGATCTTGATTTTGTAAAATAGCATTGTCGAAATGATAAAGTTGTGTTTGACATCGCTTGGTGCAATCAATTATCACTGATTTACAAACAACAACTAGTTGTTCACTTCTGGAATCGATTTTCTGTTAAAACTGTAATTTAGCTCAAGTTATTGGAGAGATTCAGTTTTTTTTTTGAAGCCAACGATTGCAAAAATTAAGGATATTTTATGCAAATCTCCTCATTTGTCAATATCACGGCGGATAAGATGACGGAAGGTCATTATCATAACCTTCTTTGTTTCTGGTTCTATTTCTAACTGTTTCTCGATATTTACAGCACCGATCTGGAATAAATCTCAGGAAACAAAGAACCTACAATCTATCCATTTTATAAGCTTTCTATTCTGAATCGAACCTCAATTGCTATTATCATGTGTTCAATTGCTACTATCAATGATAAATTCTAGATCATAATCACTTATCATTTCAAACGTGTATATCTACGAGTATATATAGGAAAGATGGAAATGGTAATTTTCGAATCACTGGATACACATACATATTATTGAAATTGAGTGGCACTGGAGCACGCCGGTTATATGTAGAAGAGGTGGTCCAATATAGGCCAGTCTGTGTTTCTTCAGCAGACCGTGCTGGTATACCAACAACTGTAGTGCAGTCGTTGTCGTAGTGTTACAGTGTCTTCCACTTCTTCTTCTTCGGTTTGCTGCTGCTGCTGTTCCTGCTAGTTTCAATTAAACACCGTTTTTGAGCAAAAGTGATGGATCAACGTCTATTCTGTATATGTGCAGTACTAGCCACCACTATATCAGGTAAATTAACATACGACAAATTAGAATTTCTCACGATTTTACGTTTGATAAATTTGTCAAAAAATTAACTAATTAAGATCTATTAATGATTAGCGTATAAATGACATGACAAGAACACACCACAAAAAACAACCATTATTGTGGTTTCATATTTAATGAGATGGGAAAATATTTTCGTTAAAAAAAATTCATTTGAAATGGTAACTTAACTAGAAGCAAATATAACAAAAAAAAACAAGAGTTTGTGTCTTTTTTTTGTTGTGTTGTCGTTAAAATTTCGCGAACATTGTCTGCAATGACTTGGAACTATGATGAACTTGTGGTTTTTCGGCGGCTTCGAATTTATTTCAAAAGTAAATAAGCAAACGATGATAGTCAAGGAAAAAACGAAATTAGTTTCAACATACAACCAAAGAACTCGAATCAATGAATGGTTGTTAGGATGGTTTCGGGACATACTGTAGACTAATTGAGTCATTTTTTCAACGGCTACTAAAGAGATGATTTCAGTACCCAATAATTATCTATTTTTTTTTAATTTTGTGTAATTCACTAACAAAAGAAATTCACAAAGACACCACCGTAAAACTTGATAATAATGATCCGTAGAACGACAAATAATACGAAAACAAGTTTTGTAAGTAAAACTATAAGATATGACTTTTGTAGTTCTTGTAAAATGATATGAAAGGAATTCATATTTGTTTTATTTATATTATTTTCATTTAACATTATCTAGCCAGTTTATGACTTGCCATGCAATGGTTAACGATATTTTATGCTCAACAAAAATTTTGAGCTAATTGACAAAAAAGCTGAACAAAATCGTAACTATTTGCCAAGACAGTGTAGAATTCATAAAAACGACTAAATTGGACTAATTTTTCAATAAGCCAGCTTTCAAAATCTTAAACAGTCAGATCTTTTGTTGGAACAACAAGGTGAGGTTTCTTATTGTTGAGGCGTCTGATATTCTACCACTAAGTTGGCCTATAATTATTTTATCTTTTATGAGTGCAAAACAGTAATAAAAATGTAGAATAATTTTCAAAATGCATACCATTAACCATGATTCCTACTGACAAAATTATAAGCTTAATAAAATTAACAATGCGTCTATTCAACGCATACAGTCGGGCCGCCGTATCCGCGGGGGACACGCTCCAAGGCTTTCCGCGGATACCCGAAACCGCGGATAGTAGCATTGCATCATTGCACAATAGCACGATGCGAAGTGATAGTGATGTGCTAATCGTCATAAGAAGTTTCATCTGCTTTGGGTGATCCTGGCAACGAAGCTAAAAGAACAGCAAACACATGTGGCTCTGGCCAGCCGCGGCTAACTAAAACCGCGGATACGGCGGCTCGACTGTATCTTTTATACACAACACCTACATATATCTAGTATATTAATGGAATGTCTCTTGTAATACAATTGTCAACATCAAGAAATAAATCAAAATGATCTGATAGAACGATAATCATTTATTATTTGTCTGTTAATAAAATACCACTCCTTATATTTGTTTGGAACAATTCGAAATAGCTCTACACGTAACAAAAACAGGAAGAGAGGGCAAAAAACACAGGAATAAAGACATATTTTAAGTGAAAATACACTGAAAAACATACATCAAACAGATTATGATGTCGCCAAGTATATGGATCACTATCTAACAATAAGGAGCGGCTTTTATTCCAAAAAAGAGAGATCTTAAGTTATTCTAAACAACGAACTATTTCATGACCGTTGACGATAGATTTTAGATTAGCGGTAGATTTTATTTATATCTATTATAACATCACTATATAACTATTGTTATTGTTGTTATAGATTTTTTCCGCTTTTTTGTTTTGTTTTGTTGGAGTTAAAACAGCTAATCACACTTCAGGAATCTGGATGATAATGATGGTAATGATAATAAATCATGGATGCAACATAAATCATCCATTACCGGCATTGCAACTCATTATGCCAACTATAATAAATATTACCAGATGAATGTCAAATAAGACCGGGAATATGGTCTCACGTATACTGAAAAATTGCAAATATAAGTACAAGCATCAGGAAATAATGTTGGAATTTTCAAATAGATAAATATAGATTTGTGGTGAAGCATCAGGGGCGTAACAATATCTAGATTTTATCGATCTCCACACGAAAATCTTTCGATTTGCTTACCTAAAAACCTAGAACTCTTGTAGTAATTTCGTGGGAATTTTTGACTATTTGTCAGATTTTTCGGGGGGAAATCGGTGAATTTTTGCATCAAAATCAACAGTACGCCACTGTTGGTTCAGAACAAGGATAACATTATAGTTGAAATAAAAGTGAATCGCAGATAGTTGGTCACACTTCATGGATTCCCGAGTTCGACAGCCTCTAAACTAGACACAAACAGTGCCAATCGGGAGCTTAAATACACAAACACATTTCAATAAAATTACAAAAAATCAATTGCAGGATAATCACAAATCAGAACATTGACATTAAACTGGAGCTAAACTAACTCCTGAAAATATTAACTACGGGAGACTTTAATAGGAGGTTAAGCTGCGAAATACTGCGAAAGCTCATCGTCTCGTTGCTCAAATTTCGATTGATATAATGATTTGGACAAGATTCGCACAAAAACAATCAGACGATACACCTATTTCGTTACGGTCCGTGAATCTTAACGTCCTTTTGTGAACTGATAATTCGCTATAACGGTTCAATGGTGGTTGGACTAATTCTAAAGAAGGTAGCTATTTTTGAAACGGTTAAAGGGAGACTATAAAATGTCGTGAGATTAACTGTTAAGTCTCGCCGTCTAATTCAAATGATAATAATCATCTCAAGAACGATTAAATTTACCAACGAGTTGTGGTAACAGTTGGCAGTCTCTCTAGGAAGTTACTATTTTTTTGTTTCATTCAAATGAAAATAAACAAGAAAATTGAATTGATTGATTAAATCAAAAGGAACTGGTCCATTGGCCCACTTCTTTTTATTAATTTTATTACTGGAATTGTGTCTCAATTATCTTTCTTGTCCTTTGATTATGTCTTGTTGTATAGTTGCGGTCGTATTGAACTAACTGTTTGATCGATGGCTGGTTTACTATCCAATTAAACTCACTAATGACACTATTTACCTTGTCGTTTTGTTTAAACAATAATTTTTTCTCTCCATATTACTTGAAATTACTGTCTGTCAATAATTATTAGGAAGTATTTTTAATTGGATTATATTGATCGTCTATCCAAAAACTGTCATCGATTGTATCTGGGAACATTTCCAGTTTCATTCAATTAATGCTCAGATCAGGATGAAACATGCCAATGGTCATCTTATTGTTAGATATTGTTTAACACGATCCAATGGTTTTCGACCCGTCTACCATTCAGATCAATTACTGTCTTTTGTCTGGTTGTTATTTCCCTATATCATGGGACTGTAATTGTCCTTTTCAACTGCATTGTAATGATAATCACAAAGACGGCCGGAAATTTTATCCAATTATAACATGAAGAAGACGATCATCAGATCTCGACTCCACAAAAATAATAATAATAATAATAATAACGAAAATTTGTATAACAGAACGAAGGAGATAAAATCGAAAAATTGGCGCCTGATGATGGGGACGATCAACTAATTTTACGCATCGTTGACTGAACTGTATAAACATAATTTTGTTAAAAAAATAATAATAATGATAATAATTGAGCGAAATAATGGTCCGGGGGGGAAAAAAAACTTGAATCTTGACCATAAGAATGCGGCTCTTGTGCTGCTTTTGTTAAGTGCAACTTTTGACAATTAACTGGATGTATTTTAATTGTTATAAACCAGCCGCAATTGTGCCATTAAAGATACTGTTATGCTCAGAAAATTGCACTGATTGTAGCCACGGAAGCGGCTTCCAGCTGAAGAAAACCAAACAATTTTACGGTGTATAAATGGTGTGCAATTAGAGCACAGTTAAACAATTTATTCAACCGTTGGTTTTTTGTATAAATTTGTTACTTTATTTCTGACTTTATTTGTTTATTTTTATTTTATTGTTCCAAATTACCAACTGGACATTTTGCCTAATTATAAAATTACAACAAACTGGGAAGTGTTGTCTCGACTATATTCACACGGGACCAGAGATTTTAATTAAAACCCAAAAAAAAAGGAAAGAATGTTATACGAATTTGAAACGAATCGTTGCAGAATTCCCAAGAAACTGGTCTGAATGACCGTATCACCAAACCAATAATAACTATAATCGAATTCTATTTGGTGTGTTCAATCATTGATCAAAACTTTCTTGTATTGAAATCCATCATTATCATGTTTTGATTAGGTTTAATGATGTGATAATATTGTATAGTTGGTATTCAACATGTAAATGAGCACTAACACCAATTCGATGGTTAAAAAAAAACACAATTTTTAATCGTCACAGTAATGGTGCCAGAAGTGACCTCTTCACCTACTTTACCTAGTTATTTCACTTTGTTTTTTGGAAGCCATTGAAAATTATTTTTCCTTCAAAATTAACAGATGGTAATAAATAATAAATTAATGAAAGTTTTCTAATTGTTTACAGTTGCTGTATCATTAAGAAATTCGTCTTGTCCACGAATATGTACATCTCAGGGATATGGAGATCCAGTTTGTGGTACCGATGGTGTCATTTACCCCAATATATGCGAATTAAAAAAGAAAACTTGCGGCAAAGGTAACATTCAAAGAGAAACAATCTAGACGGTAATCTAGAAGATTCAAATTTTTAGGAATAACATTATCCTCTGACCCAAAACTTTGTCAAAGATCAGCCGGTTCGAAATGCGAACATAGGTGTAGTACTGAGAAGGATCTTGTCTGTGGTACTGATGGACGGACGTACTTAAATCGATGTATGTTACAAGTGGAAATGTGCAGGTATTTAATCATTCACGAATTTGGTCAAAAGTCAAACTGTTAACACAATTTCTAGAGTGGGAATCGAACTTTCCCATTTAGGTCCATGTAATAATATTAGTGCTCATCGGGAGAATTGTCCCGTTGACTGTAAACAAGCCCCTCAAGACGGTCCTGTTTGTGGCAGTGATGGTAATGTCTACAAGAATACATGCCAGATGAAACTTTTGACTTGCGGGTATCCTTTTTTTTAAAGAAACCTTTTGTTTTACGAGCTTATAAAACAAATATTTTAGGCAAGGTGTTGTAAGGACCAATAAGAAATATTGCCAAACTACAAGACATTGTCGGGAATCATGTTGGAGGAATGCTCGACCGGCATGCGGATCGGATGGTAAAATCTACGCAAATGTTTGCCGGATGAAAGCGAAAAATTGCGGGTAATCCTTTTAGATATTCTTTCAAAAAAATTGTAGTTTTCGACTGGTTAGAATTACAGGAAACATGTCTTTGAAGTGCCAATGGCTTATTGTGCCAGTCAGGAACGTACATCGCACAGTATTGGATGTCCAATGAGTTGTGCTAATGAAATCGAAAAGCCCACTTGTGGATCAGATGGATACATTTATCAGCACGAATGCGAGATGAAATTATTAAATTGCGGGTACCTTTTACTAATTAATTAATTAATTAATTAATTAATTCGTTTTAATTAATTTGATTTATTTACTAGTTCTAATAAACGGGTAGCCAAAGTGGATATAGATAAATGTAAAGGACGTCTGGCGAAATGTTTGAAAATTAAATGTTCGAACGATGTTGATCCTGTTTGTGGTACTGATGCCCGGACATATACAAATCAGTGTCAATTGAATTTGGCCACATGTTTGAAAGGTGTCCAATTTGCACATATTGGAAACTGTACAACATTAAAAGAACAAGTTCCGTGCCCTACAAACTGCGATAATGAAGACGATGAACCAGTCTGTGGATCGGATGGAAATGTTTACAAGTAAGACAAGAACTAGACAATAATTGTTTTCCAATAGAAAAATTGAGAATATAAGGTTCCAGTTATAATTTCCGGTTTTAGTTTTCTTTTTAATTAATCAATCAAAACACCAACTATAAGATCCGTTTCGATTCGATTTAAGTATGCCATTGATCAGTCGATTAATCGATCTAATTATAGTGTTTAGTGAAGAAATTTTAATCGATTTTTTTTCTTTTAAACAAGGTCTCGTTGCCACCTTCGAATGGAAACCTGTGGCCAATTAGTAATCGAAGTCCCATTGCACCACTGTCGCACTACGGCCTTATGTAACGAGAAATGTCCCGAAGATCGTAATTTTGTCTGTAGCTCCGATAATAAGATTTATCGCAGTGAATGTGAAATGAAACGAGAGAATTGCGGGTAAAATACTTACAACTTTATTCTAACTAAAATACAATTTCTTATCTAATTGATGGATTTTTCCTGTTACTTTAAAGGAAACATGTATTTGTTGTACCGATGAAACGGTGTTTAGCCGGTTTTCTGTTCCGTGGATGTCAAAAAATCTGTCCAACATATTACGACCCGGTCTGTGGTACTGATAACATGACATATAGTAATAGTTGTTTCTTGGAAATGGAAAATTGTCGATCACGATCATTGGTCACATTGAAACATATGGGAACATGTGCTGAACCAATTAATGAAATACCGAAAAATTATTTGTACTGAAGTAATGCAACATTATTATTATTATTTTTTTTTAAATTTTGATTGTTTATATTTTATAATTTCTTGCCTTTATTGATGTTAAAATGATAAACAACAAAGAAAGTTTTTTTGTTCTAAATGAAAACAAATTAAATTTGCGAACTATTTATTATTATTTTTTTTTTAAATTGAAATTGTGCCAATCTGCCAATTTAGTAGTAGACTTATAGTTTTATTATCACCAATTTTTTTCTACTTATTCGCATCATTATTTATTTATTATTAATGTCGCTAATTTGTGGCTGAGCTGTGTTTCATAATTATTTTGTAAGATTGTACAATAAAATATTAAAATAGATTTGTAATTATTTATTTCTTGTCCAGTTACCAGATTGTTGTTTCCAACTAGTCGCTAGGTTTCCTGTTTGCCTTCTTCTATTTTATGGAAACGACTTGTAAAAAGAAACGTTATCATAGTAAATGGATCTCAGTATGTACATACATACAAGTGGTATTACAGGCCCTATCTTATCAAACACCACCATCTAGACTAGTTTTAAATGATGATTGTAGTATAAGATTGAAAGTACACGAACCAGTTGCTAGGCAAGTACTAGGAAGAGGGTTTATCAAAAATGTAACTTTTGAATTTTTCAATTTTCGCGCCAAATACAAAAGCGTGTTTATTAACCGAGCCGATTCCGATTTTTAGCTAGTTTTTTGGCCACCCCTATCTGTCACTTATCTGTCATCTCAAACATAACCTCAGTTTTCCTTGTCATATTTCTCTTATTTTTAATAATGTTCTCAAATAAATTAATATCGGTTTTTCGTAATTCAACAATATTTTCAAATAATTTAATAAATAAAAACTTGACGTGTAATTTATTTACGAGTAGTCAGAAATTACGTGATGTTGTTGATCGACGAGAAATGCTTCGATCTGTACCGAAACTAGATGAAGGTACTGCTGGTGAAAAAGCAATAGATGTTGATTCTTTAATACAAGAGTAAGTTAAAATAATTGTTTATTGTTCAGTTCCATAAACAGTTTTGTGTATAATTAATTATTGATTGTTGTAGCAAAATTGATATATTTCCTGATGAAAACACACCAAATCGTCTATTTAACGGAGTACCATTCAAAGATTTACCTATAGTTAATATACGTGTATCACCAAATAACACAATTCTTTCTTACACAAACGCTAAAGGTAGATTTTCACAAAAAAATCCAATTTTTCCTACAATTAGTGAAATCGGTTTTTTCCCAGGTGTACCTCAATTAATTCGATCTTGTGGTGTTGAAGGCTTCAAAAATACACGAAAAGGTACAAATATAGCAGCACAAGCTACTGCTATAACATTAGGAACGGTAGGTTTTATCAATTTTGATGATTTCGTTTTTTGGATTTGTATAATTGGTTGCCTATACTACTAGTTGTGTGTTTATTTCAGAAAGTTTTAGAAAGGGGTACTAAAACGGTTCGGGTACGAGTCCGTGGTCTTGGTCCAGGACGAATGGTAAATAATTAAATTGAGTAATTATTTGAGAATATATAGGTTTTGTTTGTATTCTAGTCAGCAATTAAAGGTCTTCAAATGGCCGGTTTAGAAATTATATCAATCACTGATAGTACACCAGTTTCATGGAATCCGCCTCGACCAAGAAAAGCCAAAAAATTGTAAATAAATGTGTTTTTTTAAATAAAATATTTACTGAAATAATGACAATTATTGAACACAAATTGACGATTTATAATTCAATATTATAGAACTTAAATGACAATTTATATTATTTGTTTTAAGCTAAAGGTGGGTTTATTGCAGCTTATTTTATAACAACTTTAAACATTTGATTTATTACAAAAATATTATATTGCCCTGTCTGTAAGCAATATAAACAATTTTATGATTAGTTATTTAACTAGTTAGTATATAAATATAATGGGAAGTTAGTTTATTTATCTCTCAGTTAATATATTCCCGTTTGTTAATAATTTGTTAGAGGAAAAAATCAATTATATTTTAATTCCCTCCTTTAATTAGCGCGTTAAAACCAGGCGCCATCTATCCACTATTCGAAAAACTACATTCGATAAAGATAGATTTACTAGTGCTTAAGTAGATTGAAGTGGGATAGACGATAATACGTAAAGACAAGTAAAGACCATTTAAATGATAATATGGCGATTTTGACAGCTAGTTTTCGGGTGGATGTTTTTTTTATAGAATTTTAAGTGTTTGTTTTTTAATGGAAATCGGTGAAACGTGTAGGCGTTTGGAAATGTTCCGAATTGTAAGTAAATAAAAAATCACCATTCTATTTTTCATTAATTTCAACCAAAAAAATTATACCATTTTTTTCCTTTTTTTTTAAAATAAAACTAAACAAGGGTTATTTCTGGAATTACTCTTATCAATTAAACTCGCCCTGAATTTCTTTATTTATTTTAAAATTACATTGCACTTCTATATCGCAAATTCGGGTAATTTGCATATATAGGTTAGAAATTACCGATTTCCGATTGGATTAGAGATGGTGGCCTTGTCAATGTGACAGTTGATTTGTTTCTATTGTTTCGAAGGTCAGTCGAGGCCGTTGCGATTTGATGATGGCCTTTTCAAGGGCCACTTCGATTCTATACACAATTTTCTATTAAAATGATTAATAGATAACAGTGGTGTTAAACAGGGCCGGGCTGGCTTGCCTTATTGGCCTCAGGGAATTTATTTCTTCACCTGATGATCAAAAAAAAATATATACCTTATTAAAGGATTACCGGTGGCCACTCAAACGCTATTTGTCCCCCAAAACTTCATTGGCCCCGGGGGAGATCTCTCCATATCCCTTTTGTCCAGTCCGGCCCTGGTGTTAAAGTTTATATAAAACGATAGAACACCAATGTTTTACAGTTGGAAGTAATAAATAAATAGGAAAAAGAGCTTGTCACCAACAATTCCCCCCAGCTGGTTGGTGTTGGCTAAAACGAGACTCTTTAAAAATTAATTATTAGATAACTATAATAAATTATTTAGTATTATAAGTTGATGAAATAAATCGTCTAAAATTGGACCTAATTTAAAATGATTTAGAGATTAGAATTAGATTTACGAAAACACAGGAAATTAGAAAAAAAAACTGAGATTACGTAAAGACAGATTTTATAAAACGGAATTTTTTTTGTCTGATCACGATGTTTTAAGCCAGCAGGATTTCTTATCTATGGCTTATTTCGGGGGATGTAACCCCCATACCGGTAGAAAAATCGTTGATAAGACATAATTAAGTATGCAGGTGCTTGATATTCTTGACTTAAATTGATCTTTCCCAATTAGCCCGAATTAGAAAGAACTGGATTATTTCTAATGATTTTAGTCGATAGTTTTATTATTCTTTATTTTTTTTTCTTGAAAAACCTATTTTTTCTGTTGTGAAATCGGTTTTATCTTAAACATTTAAATATTCAAAATACAACAGAACTCGACTATAACGTCACCTGACACAATCTGAACACTCCAATTATTTACATCACTTTAAGGCTATAATGTCACGATTTTTTTGGTCTCTTGAGTGTCGTTATAACCGAGTTCTACTGTACCTATCTGCATATCGCTCAGATTTTGCTTTAATTTGAGATATGTTCTAGTTGTAATTCCCCAAGTCACACTATTTCTTCGATATTAGGTGTTTGACGGTCGGTTGCACCATTCTCTGTCAGAATTTAACAGTGCATCTATCTAATATTTATCAGCGGGTTAGCGTAACGGAAAACACGCTTGTAAATAATGGACGCACTGTTAAATTTTGGCTGAGAATTGTGCACACAGGGAATCGCTTTTGTTATGTTTACAAAAAGGAACAAAAGGAAAATGGGTTATTGATTTTCAAGTTAGTTTAAACAAATAAATAATATAACAATGACTCGATTTCAATCATGGTTAAATTATTCGCTATATTATACGGTAAACATTTATCGTTAATTAATAATCAAATTCCAAGAAATTGGGGATTCTTTAAAAAAACACAGTTGAGTATATTATTGTTATTATTATTTTATTTAAACATTTTTAAGCTAGTTACAAAGAGATTTTCGTCACTCATCAATTGATGAGTGAAGAAGATTCTAAGGCATTTCCGGACTGTTTCAAGTTTAAACTTAGTTTTGTTTGAAAAGAATCATTTTTTTCTTTATAATATTGGTAGATATTTTTAAAACTCTCACGTTGAATTTTTCTTATTTTTTTTTTTTATAAATAAAATGAGAGACGGTTATGTAAAGGAAGAAGAGCTGCTAAGTTTATTATTTACAGATGCAGCTATCCGTTGCAAATAAACTACCGCCTTGACAAAAATAAAAAACCCTTGAAAAAGCTGTTTTTTTTTTCATAAATTCTATCATAATCCTATAAATAATATCAATTTTACATGTTTGTCTCTGTCTGTCTGTCTAAAAATTAAACACATGGATTTTTTCTAATCTAATTGCCATTTGTGTCATCCTAGTCAAACAGAAATCAATCAATAATATTAAAAACATAAATGGCTCAATGCTTTCTAAATATGTTATTAAAAGATTTTGTGATAAATCAAGCGGTAAAAATTGCATTTATTAATATAGAACAGTGTTTCTCAAACTTTTGAGATCAGTGGAGCAATTTCTTAGTTTCGTGGAGCACTAATAGAAAAATTTTTACATATTGAACCATGATTTACGGAATATTAGTGTTGTTCCAACCACTAGTTTGAAACTAATCACGGATTCTCTGCGTACGGGATTTCATCAGTTGGAACGGCTGTTACGCTTCTACGCATGCGTCTGACAGTTTTGTACTCGAAGTTGGAACGGAACTATTGTTCACCTCATGCCCCCGGTTGATGCCAATTAGATTCAGGTCCAAGAAAAGTATTTTAAAAATGGTTCAATTATCAATCTGTATTAGTTATTAATTTGGAAGCAAAATATCTTCTGTTTGCTGTATTTATTGAAACATGAAAGATTTTCTTTGGAAAAGCGGTTGTTTTCTGTAGGCGTGGGCTTTTTACTTTGAATTTCTTGAAATTTTCGGAAAATGTAAAAGACATCAGACTATATGTAGTTTCTTTAGCGATACCTTGTGTATTTTCTTGCAAGATAAAATATAGTCGTGAGAAATCGAATAAAATGATTTAAATTGATTGAAATTATTCATGCGTAATAACGTAACGACATTTACACGCGTATTTTTTTGTTGTCTTTCTAATAACGGATTTCATAAAGACCATCCAACAATAACCGTTGTGGTAACTGACGTTAACGTCATTGACTATACGTTAAATTGAAATAAATTCAATATTATTATCGTCAAGTTAAGGTTGGAAAAATTATATAGAATTTAAACTAATAAATGAAGTTAATTATTATTTATTTTTCAATTATTTCGATAATAAAAGATCTAAATTAACGTGAAAAATTCAATCTCTTTTTTATACAAAATGAACGCTTTGATGGCCGGAAATTAGCAACAACCAGTCACATATATTTGTTAAATAAAAAAGGTTTAGATAATAATTATGATGTAATTCTATTTAAAGGATCATTTACTTATATTCGTGTTCTGATAAAGATAATTATGTTAAAAATCGACAATATGATAAAAACGTTTTCGATCGGAAATGAATTAATAAATATTTCCTTGCAGGTGTGTTTGGTTGATTGTACATAATTAAAAAAAAAATGCCATTTCCTGTATATATGGCATCTATACCTATGTGATGGTATGTGTCAGTGTCCGGAGTATATGATTAGAATTGGAAATTTCTTTAGACAGAATCAATGATTCGAATCGTCGACTTACAATGTCCTTTTAAATGCTAAAGTTATCAGTGTTTTTGCATATGTTTTCTAAATCTTTATTTTTGAAAACCTTTGCCTGTACCCAGAGTCCTTTTGGTCTACTATTATGATCTGACCTATTTTTATCTAGTCCTGTTTTTTGTTTTTTTCCTTTTAATTCGTCTGTTTTCTCCAGATTTCGGTTATCAAAATAGCTTCCTTTTCATCCTGTTATCGGTTTTGTTTGGTTATTTTGTACAGACAGGCTTCGGTTAACATTCAGCAAGCGTTTCTCGAATTGAAAGCGTTAAACGCAGAAACGCTGTAGTTCAATCCTTAAACATAACGTCTTAAGGCCAAATAGCGCTATAACGAAACAACGTTAAATGGGGTCTTTTGTTGCGTGCTTTAGTTCGCTAAACTTTTTTCCCGTCATATGAATTAATGTGTACGCTTCTCCTTATTTTCCCTTGATTTGCATCTATTTTATATAATAACTTATGATACTTTTCGCAGGTTTTTTTTCTTATCAAACTCTTAACGGTTATTTATTGGTCTTCATTAGTCTTAGAATTTCCATTTTTGCGCGCTTTATTCTGGTTGTTGGTTCGTTGATTAATAGACGATAACTGAGTCTTCGTCATATTTGCTGAATTTTTTAATAAGTTTTCTGAAATTAGAAACTTGAGTTTCCGTTTTCGTACTTACGGTATTTTCAACATTGCGGTTAAATATAGTAAGGATTCAGGATTTGTATACTTAGCGTTGTATTACATAAGACGAGAGGGAAAACTTTATTAGAGAAAGCTTCTCCTATAATAAGTTCAATTGTAAACAGAAAGACAATAATTGATTAAGAGTATTGGAAAAATTGATGTTTTTAATAGTTGGGCGCGGTTCATTGCACCAACTTTTATCGACTTTTCCTTCAAACAACTAAATAGTACATGTAGTATGTGTACAGCAAGGTCTTTATTCCATTTATTCACAACAACAACAACAACAACAGCAACTTCTTAGAATCTACATTGATTCCCACACAGAAATTTTGCACGCTATATTTCAACTATCAGCATTTTGCATAATAAATGTGTATGTTCCGTTTTGTGTTTTATATTATGAAAGTATGGAATTATGATGACGTGTCGTTGAAAAATTTTTATCAATTAAAAGGAAGTTGTTATTATCTTCTTTTCCGGATTCAGAGACAATAACAACAACCACCATCAACAACAATATTAAACAACAACAAATCAACAACAACAAGGAGGATACTTTGAGGAAATTCTTGTCAATTACTACTGCAAGGGGTGGTGATACAAAACCGTAACGATTAGGGGGTGGTGTGTTGTGGTGTTTTAGATAGAGATGAAGCGCTTGCGCTTTCGCCAACATTTATGTTGTATACGAAACTATCAGTCTGGCAGCAAGTCTCGCTTATTCACGCCTGATATCAACATATACACGTTTTTTCTAATAATAGTTAGACTAAACCGGAAAAAAGAAAGAAAATTTTTGAGAGAGTGGTGGAAATTTGCGAACAGACCTACATACATACACGGTGTGGAAGATATATCCTTCACGACGAATCTTTCTATAATAAAAATAGACGACTAATTCATAAAGTGTTAATGTGTGGTTGTTGTTGTTTTTTTTGTGCGTGTTTTATTGAGTATGTGACGGTTTTTCCGGAAAAACACATTTTGATTTTTGATTTCTACAGTTTTTTTGATTTTTCTGTATTGAAAAATGATTTAGTTTGATTGATAGAATGATGGTGGAAAAAGTGGAAGGTTTTCTAATGTATCGGAAGCCGGTATACAGGGTTTTTCAGTATCTTGAAACGTAAGTGGTGGAGTATTTAACAATTTTTTTTTTATTATAAGGGGATGAAATAATAAGTCATTTTTCTATCTGGTGTTATGTCAATAAACTTAAAAAAAAAGACCAATTGATTCATAGTTGAATTCAATTTAACTGGATTCCTGCAAAATTAATTCGGACATTGTTGCCAGCCTTGCAATTTAAAATTTGCATTGTTGTCATCAAAATAGCCTAAATCATTATTTTATATTAATAATAGTGTGTTTTTTTTTAATAAAAACACACTATTATTAATAAATAGAGGGTTGGAATGAAATTACAAATTAATGAAGAGATGCTAATTTAAGATTCGTATCGCGTATTTTGCTTATGGTGGTTGGTTGGTTGGGTTGTTTGCTTGCACGCAGATGTATTTTATGCAAAATCGTTTATATGGATGCTTTCCTTTTTCTATTCTGGAAGTTGGTCGAGTTTGATCGATATAAATATAATGCAGTAGTTGCAGTAGTATCGTTATTTCTTTCAGATAACATCAACTTTACCAGTTATTTTACATATTACAAGATTATCGTTAATATCGAATATTTTAATGGAAATAAACCAAAAAAGAAACGAGACTTTGTAGTTTAACAGATTTCCACCAGAACGATAAGAAAATCCTGCAATTCAAATGTAAATCTAAATGGATTTCTTTTCACACATTATGGAACTAATCAATTTTACGATATAATCGTACTGGAATATCAAGTTTTCAACTTTGTAACAATATTATAATACCTTTATGATTAAATTTATTTGTAGATTCGTTATAAATCTCAATAGTTCTTTAGTAGAGAGTAGATTTGGTGGGACTGTGTCCCAACCATGGTCTTATCGTTTGGGCCTTTTAACCCGGCTTTAAAATCTGTCATTGGGTGTCAACAATATTTTCACACATAATAAATAATCGAAACAGTAGGCTTAAAAATATCTGAACCATTTAACAGTTTTTTTTTAATCGACATAAAAGGGGTTAGCACCCTTATAATGATGTTTAAGAGAATTTTTTTTTTTAAATCTTTTTGTTGTTGTGAACCGTATGTGTACATTACAGTTTACATAAACTTTGTTTAGAAATTGTAACTGAATAACAACATTCTGTTTAAGGGGGGAAATTTTTTTAAATATACATACATTTAAAACTGAGCGGGGGTAGCAGATGTCGGCAGTTGAAAGTTGTTTTTTCTTTATTTTGTCTCTCTTATCTTATATTTGTAGAATGAACTGACGAGATTATTATCATTTGTGGATGTAATATAAGTTTTTAAGTTTTTCTTTTTTTCCCCCCTCGATTATTATTAATGTTAGCAGGTGTTGTGTACAAACTTCCGGGTTTCTTCAACAATAATTAGAAATGAAAGCATAAAATTATTATTGATCATAAATTATATAAACTTTGATGTAATATTAATATTTTGAAATTATTGATTATCTAGGAGAATTGATGGATATCTTCAAATAATAATAGAATTTCCTGATCAATTCCCGAGTGATCTGTAAATATATTTATCGTAAACAGACCTAATTTTTCAATCATATTTCGTTAAGATTTAATATGTGTACGTATAGCGTGCGAAACAAGGTTTTTCAGATTCAATATGCACCCTATTTTTGTTGTTCGTTAAAGGAGGGCTAAATCTGCCCTCCATTTAAACGATTACTAACCCACATCTATATATAAGAGTCATAATGTTTTCTATCTTACTTCTGTTATTATTTGAGAACCGGTCAACCCCGTGGGATCTCCACACTTATGTTACTTCTATACACCTATTATTATTAGAATATTATATATGTAGGGTACCGGCACCCCTTAGGCGAATCACATTTAGGTACTTTTTATATAATGTAATTTTTTTCGTCCATATTTTACCCCATGTGGTCTTAACATAGGGTTTGATGACGCACTTTCTGTGATTCATGAACGGCTGCCAGTTTCAAGATCAAATTACTATTTCTACTTCTATTATGTAATTGTTATCAAAAGTCAAAAAAAAAATTCCGAAGTCTCCATTTTACAAGTTAGACTGTTAGTGCAGTACACTGCATTTAATTTCCGGTACCGGAAACAGACTACATTTCAGCCTGTTTTGATAAGAACTCTTTATCATTGACGACCGACTCATTCACTGTGAATATGTTTGCTAAGACATTACGACAACACGCAACTTCCAACATTGTTTTCTTTCCTCTTCCCAAATTTTATGAGTCAATCAACAAAACGGACTTGACTATGATGGTTTCTAATCAAACCACCAACCTGTTTATACCGGAAACCTCGAAAATAAGGTCGCTTTTTTCGTAACAAACAGATAATTATTACAAAAAAAATCCTTCAAGTGAGATTGATTTAATCATATATTATAAAGGATGCTGAGGCGGTTGTCGTCTGTTTTTCCTCTACATAATATACTAGAGACACTATCTTTCCGTATTGTGTTGATAAATGGGTCGGCGCCGTCCCCAACCTAGACACTAGATATTGATTTCGCTGGTGGCGGGTGTGGTGACGGCGCATATACTCAATATTCCCATCTCATTCTGAACCATCCAAATTTATTAAATTCCAACGATAAACTCGTATCTAACAAAATTTCGATTCAAGTTCACAAGTTGAACCTATAAGTTTAATTTGAAATGTTCGAGGTTAATCCTGGATTTGTTATTGAAGTTTCCTGTACCATTATCGGTCAGCTGGTAGGTGTTAAGAGAGATGTGTGTGTTGATCCCTATTTAGTTAATAGAGACTGAAGACAACGGGAATTCCCTGATTTGCATTTAAAACCATTCATCTTCATCGTTCCGGATTGTAAATTAACAAATGTAATCCGTTTTACGGAACATTAAATCGTCGTTACGTTGGCTATTTGTGTGCATTTATCATTAGTTTGAAGTTGTTGAGTTGTTGAAAAGAAATTTTTTTCTGTCGCGTTTCTTTCTGTTTGTTTGTTTGGTTTTGTAGAGAAAGTTGAGAAATTTTGTAAGATCGACTCCAGTAAATTGGAAATTCATTCAATAATAATTACAAGGTGGAAGTCACCCTTTATTTTCTATCGTCTTTTTTGTAATATTACTGAGCTGTAAATATTTGATGTCGACAAACAAAGCTTTGAGTGAAATTGCGAATTTTCATCAACAGTAAGCATTTTTCCGCCCCCCAAGTTTTGGTCGTGTTTATTAAAACGACTGGGGTGTGCATAATTGATTATTATTTTATTGGAAAATATGTGAATTTTTGTACGCATATTCGATTAAACATTATTCTATAATGGTATGATTATCCTTTGTTACATCAACGAAGGCAGATGGTTATCATGTGGCTTAAGTACGTTTTTTTGCTGTGTTTCGTTTTTTAATTTCAAATTTTCAAGTTTTTTTGTGTTATTGAGAGATCTTTCGCCAGTTATACATTTCAGAATTATTTTTAATCGTTGTTTCCAATTGAGGGGTGGGTTTTACAAGAGCACAAAGTAACTCTGTCTTATTCTAAAATTCTGTAAATTTGGAGGTTGACTCATATTTGTCATTGTTTTCTTTCGTCACAATAAGCTATTCTTTAGGTAAAACTGAGTCACTCATGGTGGTGTAAATTTTGCATTTAAATTCTTAAGAATAACTCAATTACTGTAAATTTACCCAATTGTACGATAACTTTTAGGCTGGAATTTTATTAAAGTACTACGATTTTACCTTTGTCAGGGAAATGTCTAGGAGTATAGCTGGACTAGCTGAGATTCCCTTGACCTAACCATTAGAGTAATTTTTTACCAAATTAAAGCAAATAAAGAATTTTCTTTTTCCTTACCACCTAAAAGAAAGGGCTAGCCCTAAACTTCCAGATGATACCCCTATAGGACAGTTCTGGATGTGGCTGAAGAGATATCATCAAATTAATAAGAATATGTTTCAAACATAAGGAATTACAGTTACACATTAAGTGAAACTGCATTTAATTCAATCTTATAATTAAAAAAAAAATAGAAATTTTAAGTTTTCGTTCACTGACTCTTTTAAATGGGGAATTGAAAAATGAAAAGTAAAAAAGAACATTATCACATTGAAAGTGATTTTATTATTAATTACCAGCTATTTTGCAATTACATCAACTATGTATAAATAAGCTTCCTTGATTAATAATTATCCGTGTCGTTGAAGACGGCTTCAACAATGAGTTAAAGACGTCAACATGAAATTTATATTTTCTATATTAACTGGTAGTTGGTAGTATGTAGTAGAGACACCTTGTCTTGATCATTATTCAGAACTAGTTTAAAAATAATATCCTTCAACTTATTATTATATATATATATATCTATATGTAATAAATATAAAGATTGCCAGTTAAGTAAATGAATCATGTCGTTTGATTGCTATTTCACAAGAAACAATCATTGGAAGTCAATGACAGAATGTTTAGATTAAGATAAAAGTCATTTCCTTTATGATAATCGAAATTGAAAAATCTCATTTTGATGAGTTATATTTTGTTATTTTATTGTTTTTCTATTGGTAGCACTAGTAATAATTATTAAATTCCAATATATTATTATTTAAGAAAAATAATAATAATAATAATAAATGGATATATGTAGGAGAATCTGACACCTACAAGATTTTTAGTATCCATGGTTCTAGTGTAACGTTAAATTTTTGTTAATGAAATTTGAAACTGTCCTAAGTCCTAGGACAATATATTTTGTGTTTTTCTCATTTTAAAAAAGATGAAGAAACCTAAGTTTGTTAATGTTTTCATGAAACGTATACATTGGACGAATTTTCGACGTTTGTTGAACAATTTCCGAATATCTATTGCGTCGTTTTTTGGACAATTCACGTAGGTGTTATTTTAGTTTAAAATAAATAATAAAACGAAAACTCCATTTACCAGTGGCAGATTTTACTTCTGGGTAGCCAAAGGTGGAAAGCCCCAACTAAAAATATAAAAGACAATGGAACGCTCCTACATTGAAGTTTTTCATTATTTTTTGAAAATTTAGGGGCCTCTGATGTGCGGCGCTTGAGGCGTCCTGCTCTTCCGCCTCCGCAAAAATCTGCCACTGCCTTATACTTTATGATTTGATTTCTTATTATTACTAATTGTGATTAAATGCCTATTTATAATTAGTTGCCTTTAAATGGAATGAATGTTGTTGTTGCATGTGTCTATACCACACACAATATTGGAAAAAAGAGTGACGTCAAATTATGGTTTTTGAATGGTTGAAATTGAAGTGGTATATCATTTGGTTATATCAAACAAAAAAGATGAATCATTGTCTTGATTGTAAATAGAATGATTATAAATTATTGTTCTTTTATTTTGTGCAATTTTATTTACTAATTGATATTCTACTGAAATTTCAACAAGTTGTAATGGCAACAGGTTCTATTGTGTATTTCTTGGTTATCGTGTATTTTTTTCATTGTTCGCCTGTAATGTTTGTGTGTGTGCATGAATGATGAGAATAAAATTTCGGTGAGGGTTGAAATAACCCTGTGGCAGGTAACAGGTCTCTTGGTGGTTTTTGTGGTGAATTCCTTTCTTCACTCAAAAAATATCAAATTTACTTAAAGTTATTGTGGGTTGCTTGAAGAAAAAACGATAAGGCGTGTCTATTAATTATTTAAATTAATTTAAAAATAATAATATTTCTATATAAAGTAGGTACGTAAATATATAAAATTAGACTCTATTAAGGCTATAATAATAAAGAGAATAACTGTTAATTTTAACATTTTATATTTTCTCTAATTTTATCGATATTTTATGAGGTCGTTGTATTAATGATAGAAAAAAAAAAACATTTATAAAAATTACACATTCACAGATAAAAGCCAATTTCCAAGAGATATCGTGATTAGGTCCAAGAATTATGCATAATACGTGAAATTTATTAATTGTATTGTTGTTTTTGAACTATATTTGGTAGTTGATTCATTTATTTAACAAAGTTTTAAGGACCATATAATCAGTGAAATTCAAACGCAACTCTTCATCTTTATCTTTATCTCTAAGGAGTTGCTTGGCAGTTGAAATCAATCCAAACGAAAATCCACATCTTCATCTTCTCCCCACCCAGTTACAGCTGAGGAAGTCGGCCAATAGTAGATAAGTTCACATAGTAAAGGACAGCGATATAAACTTGCGATAGGAACAAGGATAGATATACAGTGCTCCACATAATTATAGGTCCACCCTAATTTTTCACTATTTTGTAACTTAGCGACATAATTACGGCGATTGTGTATCAGTAGCATAAAAAGCACTCAAAAAGAGCTAACTTTACAAAAAATTGGATCTGTGGTACTATCGTATAGGGTTCTAGAAGGCAAAATGCTAAAAAATGCCTCCACATAAATATAGGTCCACTATCACAAACCAAGTTTCTATTAATATAACACAACTTTAAAATACAGTTTAACGTCAGAAAACATAGTTCAATAATTAATAACATCCCCTTTTTTAATTATTAAATCAAAAATTCGGTTTTTCATACTATTTACAAGATTAGTAAGAATTGATTCGTCGATTTCAGACCATGCTTGTAGAATAGCACTCTTAAGTTCGTCCACACTACCGTATTGGGTGTTATTGACGTAGATTTTGCGGACAAGTATTCCCCACAGATTTTCCATCGGATTACAGTCCGGTGAACAAGCCGGCCAATCCAGTACAGGGATCTTATTTTGTGCAGTTTGGTGCTGTAGCTGCCATGGATGGATGCGTTGTCCTGCTGGAAAATGAATTGGCGTCTTCGATGTCTTCTCAAAAATGACACCAATTTCTCCTTGAGTACTTCTTGGTACTCCACACTGTCCATATGTGATGTCGTGAAGGCGAGAGAAAGCTTCCCGCAAGCACTAAATGCGCCCCATACCATACAGTTGCCACCACGGAAATTTCTTTTAGAAAAATATAGGGGCTCTTTCCTTAAGTCGCGCCAGTACGAATTATAGCCATCTGGGCCATCGAGGCAGAACTTCTTTTCATCGCTGAAAATGATCTAAACATAACACGACAATATGAAGTCAGGTAACTATCTGGTACAAATCAATCTCTTATCAACGAACCCTCTCCCACTGTTGATTCATATTTAGCCTGGCAAATTCCAGCCTACGCTCTTTGTGTTCGGGTTTCAAATGAGGTGCAGACATCATTTTTGAACGCACAATATTAGGATCCTTCTTCAGCACACGCCTTACAGTTTCTGCACACACGTTTAAATTGCATTCTCGAAGAATGTCTGAACATGAACGTACTGAATTAGATCCCAGCCTCACAATTTTTCTCTTAGTTCTGTCTGACAGTTTGGGGGGACGTCCAGACCGCTTTTTTTGACCATATAATGCACTGTTTCTTAAGAAATTGCCCACCACGTTATGCGACCTGCCCATTTCTCTAGCAATGGCCCTTACACCTTTCCCACATTTTGCATATGTTTCAATTTGGATTTTCTCTTCCTCTGAAAGTTCCTTTCCACGGGGCATTCTTTTTAAGACCATGTTATTGTTACATTCTAAATATATTTTGAGTTTACCATAAATACTTACCTCAACTTATTCAAGATTACACGCGGTTTTATAAAGATTTTAAATAATGAAAAAATACCTGAAGGTGCTACCTAAGCTTCTGTCCACAATAAATGAATTAATTGACAGATAAAACAACTGCATCATTTGACAGTTGAGACAAATACGTAATTTGACAGTTTAATCAGGTATTTTTTTTATCTTTTTACAACAATACAGTACTGTAGACGTACTCCAATTGGATCATGCGCTGAAATCGACCACTTAACTCTTATTAATCATGTAAATAGTACGAGAAACCGCGTTTTTGATTGATTAATTATAAAAGAATATGTTTTCTGGCGTTAAACTATATTTTAAGGTGGTATCATTAATAGAAACTTGGTTTGTGATAGTGGACCTATATTTATGTGGAGGCATTTTTTAGCATTTTGCCTTCTAGAACCCTATACGATAGTACCACAGATCCAATTTTTTGTAAAGTTAGCTCTTTTTGAGTGCTTTTTATGCTACTGATACACAATCGCCGTAATTATGTCGCTAAGTTACAAAATAGCGAAAAATTAGGGTGGACCTATAATTATGTGGAGCACTGTATGATTTAAATGTCCCGCTAAGCTTGCTGGGCGGAGCAAGCAAATCCTTAGAATTGAACTTTCCTTATGGATATCAATAAAGAGTGAGAAGAAGATAAAGATGAAGAGTTGTGTTTGAATTCCATTGAATATTCTTTTTTTGAAAATTCGCAGTATTTGAAGAAATCCTGGCCATTTAGCTAGGAAACAAAATTGTCTCTTCACTATAGAAAGTAGTGTTTGTCAAATCTGGTCGTGTAGAGACTGTGGTTGAAAATTTCAGTCGGAATGTCGATAATTAATGAAACAAACGAAATTTTGATAAGTTGATTCATTAAGTTACTTAATTCATCCATAAAGGCATGCTTCCAATTTTATTGCTTGCCCCTGAAAAATGTGTTATATTTTCAGATACAACTGAAAACTAAAAATCTACAAGTCTGTTGAAAAATTAATAATATTTATGAAAGTCGACGAAAAAGGAAACATTCGAACATAAATCAAATTTTGTTTTGGAATAAATATATTATTAATAAACAATTACATATAAATTAAAAAAAGCACACACACACACACACACACACACAGACATAAAACTTCATATTTGTCATTTGAGGAAAAATTGTTTGATAAATTTTCGGTAAATCAATTTCTTTCCCAACGTAAATCATCTTCTTAGAAAATCACAGCTATTAATCAGCATTCAATGTAAATATGTAATAAAAATTTTCAGTCTCGTTCATTTTGTACGCCTTATGAAAATATTAATTATGTCACAGCAATTGAATAAATTAAACTATTTGAAGTCGACACGTAATTAATTAATTAATTGTAAAATTTTTCCTAATTGTTACGTTTGTGATTCTTTTGTTAGAAAATCTGTTGTCATTAAGCAAATACTACTCGTATTCTGTTCAAATGAAAATTGCATTTTCTTTGAATATTCTTATCAAATAATTTTTTTCGTATATATGTTAATGGGACAGTTATCACGTATTTCAGTAATTCACTATTTTGTTAATAATGACCTAAAATCAAAATTTGATTAATCTTATTAAACAAAAACCAAAACAACAAAGAATAAAACAATATTGCTGCAATTTAGTTTAAAATGACTAATGATTGATAATTTTTTCGAAATTGTTTCATAAATAATAGAAAAAAGAACTACTTACGAAATGATGCCCTCATTTTTACAATTCTTTTACAGTGAAGAAACCTTTTAGCACTTTTTAATTTTCTAATAATTCCCTTATCTCTATTTTTTTTCAAGTAGTAAAAATTTTTATTATAATTTTATTATTTCAACCCTTCAGGCCATTTAGTAATAATTTTGATTTCAACTAGTAGAGAAATCGTACAAATTGCAGCAGGATATCATACACATACATAACACCAACGGTTTTGCCTGTTTACCATCATAAAATCCTGCAATTTAGTAGTTTGAGTAGGTTGCAATTCCATTCACATATTACTTTTACGTCCTTTAATATCATTCGACTTGGTCATGAATGGTTATAATACATACTGACTCTTTTTTGACTTAATATTTTATAGTAGACGATAAAATTGACTTACTGGCAGCAATTTTTTATTGTTGTTGTTGTTATTATTATTATTATTCGTCTTCCTATTGTTGTCATCATCAATTTTTACCTATAAAAATCTACAAGATTTTATTACTATAAAATTTATTATCAACATAGGGTAGTTGACTTTGGTTGGTGTATTCAAAAATTGCCAAAGAATTTCTACGTAGGTATCCACACTATCATAAATCTCTGTTATGTTTTATTTATATAAGAGCGTTTTTGATAAAACCATTTCTCGTTTCCACCCAAAAAAAGATTATACCGTTTTAATGATATTTCGTCGAGGAGTGTTTTGTGTGAGAAAATAAGGTAGTCGATGTGTGACATCTTTACTGAAAACATTCACGACTCTCTTAAAGAGTGTTGAGTTTTTTCGAAATTTTTTCAAATGTTAGTGGTGGTACAGGAAAATCTTTGTAAAAGGTTGCGCACATACGTACATACAAAGATAGGAAATTTCACTTTTATAAACAGTTCGATGTTGTATTGTGAATAGTGAACCACGTGTTGTTGTTATCTTATATGAGTGTGTGTTGTGTCAAATTTTTCGATAGTTACTTTAACAATTACTGTGTGTTATTTTGATTACTTATTATCACTATGATGGCAGAAACTAGTTGATTTTTTCTCAAAATATCTCAATAATAGTTGTTTTATTATTATATCGTATGTTGTATATGTGGGTATTGTTATTTTATTCGAGTTACGATTTGATTATCGGAACATACAGGAGTGGCTTTAGTACCTATATCTGATCCTTTATAACCATCATTTATCTGCAGTAAATTTGATTTACTAAAAAAATTTCTACGTTAGAAATCATAAAATTGTGCAAATGACCCCGTATCGTCTTCTACAGAAACTGTAAAGTTGAATAAGTTGTGACATTAATAATGATAATTGTCAATGAAATTACTAGTACTAATGAATTACTTTATTTATATCTTGATATTGATATCAAAAGTTCATCTTTGTCACGATTATTGTCCAAAAAAAAAAACAACATTCTAGACTCTTATTTCGTAAGTCATAGTTTATAAAATGTTGTCAAGGATTTTCCGGATTGGCACTATTATAATAAATTGAATTTATTTATGTTATATTTAAACGTTGATTTAGATATTACTATTTATACATAAAAAAAACAACAACCGTTTGTTTTTCGTTAATAATAATTTAATTGTTTGCTACATACATTTTAACGTTTACATCATTGTTTCGTAATCATTTTTGCGCGCCTACACTTCATACAATATACCACTCAATTAATTCATATGTAAACTATTTCAAATCAAATTATAGAAAGTGTGTACAAATTTTTTACCTATTTGACCCCGAAATAGACTCAAAAATCCTACAAAAAATACAGATGTTTGTCGTTAATTATCTAGTTTGGTTTGTTGTCCTTTTAATTATCTAATAAAACGAAAGGTTATTATTATTGTTATTATGTTGTCTAAACTGAAAATTTTCGGCAATTTTTCTATCGACATATTTGTCGTGATTGAAGGTAAATATGTATTGTAATGTCATAATTGATTAATCTATCATAGGTATTTCCTGTATCTTATTCTAGGTTCGTTTGTTAGAAATTTCATAAATTCCTGATTAATGATTATGTAATTAGGGCATTAATTGAAGAATCAGGAAATAGAAAACATTTCTAAAATCTAATAAAAGTATTTTTAAAACGTAGTATATAAATAGGAAGTCCTGAAAAAAATAGGTAATATAAAAGAAGAATTTAGAATCCTTCCTATTTTTTGTTTACAATATTAGGAAAATATCTATTCGTAATATAGAGTAGTTCTATTTTGACTCAAATAGGGTGTGATTTTTATTAAACATTGCTTTATTATAGAATTTATTAAGGTGTGTCCCCTATTATTATGGGACAGACGGTATAAAAGCAAGATACTAGATATACCATATCTAGAGAAACGTGTGGATAAATTGTGTAAATCATCCCGACAATAAATTACCGGATTGAAATCAGAATAGGTCAAGATTGTATTTTATCTCCCCTTCGTGTTTTAAATTGGAGATATTTTCTCAAAAAAAAATCTTTACCCTTTTACATTTCGGATTGTATAGAACTGGACAGGCCTATAATTAAATTCCATTTCTACTACTACGACTACTACCCCTTGTCTTGTCTTGTCTTGTCTAAAGATGGTTCGAATTTCGGTGACTAACCTGTAACGCCTACAATCAACTGACGTGTGTCAATATGTTCTTAGTTTTATAGTTTCAAGTAAAATTAGTAGTGAGTTTTTCTTTTCGTTTGGAACAAGAAGGAAAAATAAAATCGTTCAATATTTGCATACTTGGCCTTGTTTTTTTTGTGTTGTTGTTAATAACTTCTCCTAAACTAAACTAAAGACACTCCTGTATGTTTTGTGAATTAGTGAAAAATATTTGCTCTGTAATAACCACCTACACAATATCTTCAACAGGTATTTGGTTCTTCATTGTCAATTTAAACTTGTCGTTAAGTATGTTGGAATTAGTCAAACGGGTTAGTATGGTTAATAATAATAATAATAATAATAGTAGTGATAATGGTGCAATACCAACAATGTATACTGCCAATTTTGTTAAATTACGGAAACGCGACAAACCACCAACAAAATCGATCAATATCATTAGTAGACCGAGAAGTTTATTATGTGCTGGCAATTCAGAAGATATTTACAGTAATTGTATTCAACAACAAAGTAATACATGGAAATTTCATAGACCTAGACCAAGATCTGTCAGGTAAATTGTTAAATAAAAAATTTAATTAAAATTTAAATTAGAGTCATAAAAAGAAGATAGTTAGCGCAAAAACAAGTTTATTTTAATATTCAAAGATTTCGAAACTTTCGAAAATTATATAATATATTGATAATTTTATTCTTCTGATAGAGAGAATTTAAAAAAAGTTCAAATACCTCTCTGATGTAGTTAAAAATAATCGAAAACCCCTCCATCAAGTTCAGTATAAAATTAGATTTGATACGAAAATAGAAGCTTTTTAGTGATTACGGTAATGTTGTAACTTTACAGCGTTTTTATTTGTTTTCGTGTGTGTTCATCCCGGGAATGAGTGAGAGGAAGTCACCATTCTGACACCTAATTAATTATTTTACTACAGCTTGATAATTGTTATTAAGGGCTGTCTGTCTGTCCTATTGTGGCCGTATACTCGTATAATAAAATTTTACTTATACTACTTATTGTTTGTTTTTGTTTTGTCGTACAAACAATTGTGGAGGCGTAAAATGCATTGTTCCTCCTCAATTAGACTGATTATTTCATCACTAATAATACAGTTCAAAGAACTTGAAACATATGGGAAAAATGTGCAGATTTTTTCGTTTTTTTTTTTATTGAGATTCATGGTAATTAAAAATTTTATAATCTAAAACATTTCTGTAACGTAAACATTGTGGACCTGGCTGCCAATTTCCTAAAATGTGAAGAATTGGTATTAATTTATAACAAAAAAAATTATAGTCCATCGAAAAATATAAGAATTTTCGACTAAAGTCGTAAAATAATTTGTGGGTTTTTAACAATGGTAGGTATATTGTATTGGCAAGTGAACACTTGGTAGTTGTAAATCCGAGAAAGAGGGATCCCAGAAAGAGTCATCAGTTTCTCCCCATCTGTTTCGCAGGTAGAAAATAAATACCACTGTTAAAAAACCAACAAATTATTTTACAACTTTAGTCGAAAATTCTTATATTTTTCGATGGACTTATACATCACACCATTACCAGAGACAGTGTCGGCTCAAAGTACGATCGCTCAGGGCGCTGTAATATTAGGGGCACAAGATTTTTAGTTTCCAGAGCCATATTTTGGCAACGCAGCGTTTTCAAACCGGTTCAATTCGCTTTAGCGATCCATTCGAATTGATGACGTATCTTAATAATACATATACGAATGTGCTGCGTCGCCAAAATATGGCTCAGTACTTCAAATTGCACGTGAGGTGCAGGAGTAAATTTTGAACAGAGCGCCGAAAGTTCTCGAGCCGGTACTGCTCGGAGACTTTTACACTGCAGTGCTGCAGCGATGATTGTTATAGTTCTGATCTAAAATGAAATTTTGGTACAATTTTCCACTTGATTTCCTTGATGGAAGGACCACCCATTTGGTTGGTGGTCTCCTCTCCTTCTCTATCTTTTCCTCTGTCGAAAAAAACTTGGCACGGTGTTCCGTGTGTTGTCATAAACAGATATACATATACCTGGTTCTCCTATGATTATGATGAAGATGACGATGATGATGTCATTGAAAAACACCTACTTAAAGTCTACTAAGCTGGCTTAATAGTTTCACAAATGTTGTTTTTGTTGTTGTTGTTGCCGTTTTAGACTTCATTCATATTCTAACAAGTAGTGATTATTATTTTTGAGGTGAACAGTTAGTTAAAAGAGAGGACTTGTATTTTGTGTGAACAGATGACGGCAGGATGTCTAGTTGTGGTTGTTTAATTGGTTTTATCTAATATTAAATGAAAATTCATATGCTTGAAAGAATTTGTGAATATTGCAATCTGGGATGTTGGTTGGTATGATTTTGAAATTTCATGAGAATATTGGATTTTTATGAAAATAAATTGCCGGATCGTGATTTGATTGAAAGTCAACACTATAAAGTCAGGTGTTAGATAGTCAAGGTTTCGTGATGATGATTTTTTTTCCAATAAACTTTATTACACAATAAGCATGATTTAATGATAGAAATATTTACTTTTTTCCAAAAACACTTTTTAATAATAATAATAATATTTATTTACCTACATAAAATAACTATTTTTATACGTATCCAATTAATATTTAAGTTGATTTTTTCGTAGTCAAATGTCTGGATATTATTAGAATATCAACACCATACGAGTAGAAATAGGATTTTCCAAACTATTACCAGACGGGATAAACAACAAACACATATATCTGTAATTGTAGTAATTTCGTTACAATGTATGGTTGGTATGGTTATAAGAATTATTATAAAATTGTTGAGAATTTCAAGGGAAATATTGTTGTTTGACACACAAAAAAATATCCTCAAAACATTTGGCACATTTTCAAAGCTATTTCCAAAATTATTCTACAATCTAATTATATCACGATTACACATGAAAATCTACATTTTGTTGTCCTGTTATTAATATGTGCGATGAACCTTTGTTAGTTTTGAAATTTTCAAACATCTGTACATACATTTCAGTATGATTGTACAGAGTAATGACCCTTTCATAGCAAACATTTCTATCATTTTCAAAATTGATAAAACTTATCCGGCAATTTTTCTATATTATTCGAACGAACTATAAGATCCCTGTCAGACGAGCAGAACACAATTCAATTTAGCGACAAGGTCAAGACAAATTGAAATATTGGTGAACTCTACCCTGTCACACGGGCGTCTCACAATTACAATTAACGCATGCGCAAGGCGTAGACTGTCATGTGTATGGTTGTGTGTGTTTTTTCAACAAACAGCTGATGGCAGCCATGCTTTTAGATGCCGCGCTTGCGTAGTTGACACAATTTAGCTAAATAGAGTTCTGAACAGCCAATTTACTAAATAAATTTCGCCGCTCATTAATTGAATATTGTGTGGAGTCACACGGCAAATTGAGAACCAAGGTAATTGAGAACTTGGTTAAATTGAATTGTATTGTGTCCGTGTGACTAGGGACTAAAACAGCAGTCGGCTAATTAACTTTTGTCCTTTGTTTGGTGATTGTTGTATAATATCAGGAATAAAATAACAATTCCATTGACTGTATGTGGTGGTGATGTAATGTTGATGAAAAGGAGCGTTGATGAGCTCAATTGAAAAAATTTATTGGCTATTATAATAGGGGCCGTAGACTTGACTTTCTTTTATTTATTTATTAAAGAATTGATATAGATTTCATTATTATTTTCTCCAATAATATTTTTTTTGTAGTGATGTTTCACCAACACCCCCCGTGAGTCAAGGCTCACCAATACGGTGTGTCCAAGGCCGTAATAATATGATGGACAGTCCAAAGAAATCACCCCAAAATAGTCCTGCCACGGCGGACAAAGCTACTGTCAAGGTACAAGTTTGAACAATTCGTATTGAATTTAATTGAAAAGAAATTTCTATTTTGGTGGCAATATAGGTACATCTACCAAATGGGGGTTTTAATGTTGTAAGATATGGGGATACGATCGATGTTAAAGGTATTATTTCAACGGTAACTGAACGTTTATCAATTGGGGAGAGATACTATACTGGTCTGTATGCAATGAGATTATGTCGACCGTCTTCCGGCGAGGTATAGTGAACTTAGAATTTTTGTGAATATTGGCTTATAAGTCAAATTACTTTCTGGTAGGACCTGCAGCAGCAATAATATACGACTTTAACCTGTTAACCGAGCGGGACGTATAAATACGTCAAACCTAAACAATATCGGGAACGGGTAGGACGTATGAAGACGTCCTTACAATACATATAAACCCGTGCTATTGCAAGAGTGCGCGCCCGTTGTATGTTGCATACTTACACAGTGCGCTCCCCGGTTAACAGGTTAATTTACCTGGGTCTAGCTTTTCTTTTGGGAACGTACTCTTTTTTTTCGAGCATCTGTTTAAGATTGAGAATTAAAACTGACAATTTGTTGGGTCTTGCCGCAAAGTAATTTGGCTGTAAAAGTCAATATTTACAAAATTTCTAAGACTGGTATATTTTATACGGAATTATAAACAATTTGGAGTTTTGTAAAATTTAAGATTCATTGGTTGCATCAAGATCTAACAATGAAACAAGTTCAAGAGAAATATCTAAGCAAACATCCGAATTCTGAATGGCGATACGAGTTAAGGATAAGATACTTGCCAACAAGTCTTCAAGATTTATGCGATAAAGATAAAGTGACTTTTCATTATTACTATGATCAGGTAATTGTTATTAAAAGCAAAAAAAAACAACAATCAATCGTGACACTTTATAATTATTATTCCTTATTACATTTTCTTCCTTTTATAGTGAAATCGTCCTTGTAATTTGACAAGTTTATGTTGTTTTATTAATAGACATTCCTGCATGTTTATAATTATAACATTACGATATTTCTCTTTTTTTTTGCTGTTATTGTTGTTTGTTATCTAGAAATCCTTCATTTTGCACTGATCTCTTAACAGGTTAAGAACGATTATCTATCAGATCCTCATATACGAATTGATCAAGAAGTGGTGGTACAATTATGCTGTTTGGAAATACGGAAATATTTCAAAGAGATGCCCCATAATCCACTTGATAAAAAATCAAGTTTTGAATATTTAGAACGTGAAATTGGTATGCATCGTTTCGTACCAGCTAGTATATTGGAAACAATGAAACCAAAATCGTTACGTAAAAGTATCCAAAATCAATTTAAAAAATATATAAATATGACCGATTTAGAATGTATGTTTAAATTTTTGGATACATTAAAATTATATTATAAATACGATCAGGAACGATTTCGTGTTGATTTGGGTAGTAGTTGGTCAGTACCTGTTGAATTAGTTATTGGTCCTGATTTGGGTATATCATATACAAATGTACAAACATCTAGTACAACAAAAATTGCCAATTTCGATCAAATACAAGCCATACAAACTCTAGTCAGTGATTGTGAAGAACATAATAAAGCTACATTACAATTACGTGTTGCTGGTGCACAAGAGATATTATTTTTCACATGTCCAAATTTAGAAGTGGCCGAAAGTCTTGCCGATTTAATAGATGGTTATTGTCGGCTACATTCCGGCAGTCACACATCCATCTGGAACAAAAAAGGTAAATTTCAACTTTATAGAAATAAATACAGTTTGAAGGTATCTCAAACATTTGATTATTATAATATTTAATGAATCAAATCGAAGAATAGAGCGGCCTCGACCGGGGATTGAACCCGGGACCTCTCAATTTTGCGTCTAGTGTTCCACCAACTAAACTACCGAATAGATATCCGAGAGATGGCTTCGGTGGTTTAGTTTGTAGAACACTCGACGCGAAATTGAGAGGTCCCGGGTTCAATCCCCGGTCGAAGCCGCTATATCTTTCGTCAGTCATTTCACATGTACTTGACAATCAATTTGTTTCATTAAATTTTATAGAAATAGTTGGATACTAGAAGCTTAATTAGTTTTGTATCAATTTTCTTTAATTTACAAGCTACTGTTTGGAAACAATTCCCTTGCCCTTGTAAAGGTTAGTACTAACCATGCACCCTTTGAATTAGTCCTATTTATTGAGTTGTACAATTTGATTCAAAGATTCTCAATTAATGTAATAAATTTCGTTTAATCTCTCAGACGCTCATCCATCAAAACATAAATCCGGTAAACGGGACTCTGATAATCCTACAGGAACTTTATTATCTGAAGATTATGCTGAAATTGTCGATGAAGAAGGTGATTATTCGACACCAGCAAGTAAGTAGAAGTTATAAGAGATTCTTCTTTTTGTAATGAAATTGAATTTTTTTGTTAGCAAAAAGTTATGAACTTGTTCGAAATCAGATCGAATTAGGTGAGATTTTGGGTGAAGGACAATTCGGTGATGTCCATAAAGGTACATTTAATGCAAAAGATGGCAGTTTAATACCGGTGGCTGTGAAAACTTGTAAAGGAGATGCTGATCTCGCTACCACTGAAAAATTCCTCGAAGAGGCTTGTATGTTTCTATAAAATTTATTGATTTTCTTAAATCTATTCTTGTCTGTTTTTTTTTTGTAGATATTATGCAAAAATTCGACCACCAACATATAATTAAATTGATTGGTGTATGTTCAGCATCTCCCGTATGGATTGTGATGGAATTGGCGAAATTAGGCGAACTTCGTGCTTATTTGCAAAATAAAAAAGATCGTCTAGATTTAGCTACATTGTTATTATATACATTCCAGCTGTCGACAGCTTTAAGTTATTTAGAATCTAAGAAATATGTACATAGAGATATAGCAGCTAGAAATGTTCTGGTCAGTACGCATACATGTGTTAAATTAGCTGATTTTGGTCTATCAAGATGGATGGGTGAAGATCAAAGTTATTATAAAGCATCCAAAGGGAAATTACCAATAAAATGGATGAGTCCTGAAAGTATTAATTTTAGACGATTCACGACTGCCAGCGATGTATGGATGTTTGGTAAGTCTTTGTCTTAATCAAAATTTGTTCAGTAATGAATAAATTTTTAAATTTTAGGTGTATGTATGTGGGAAATTCTAATGTTAGGTGTAAAACCATTCCAAGGTGTTAAAAATAACGATGTTATTGGTAAAATTGAAAATGGTGAACGTTTAGCATTACCACCAAATTGTCCACCACGACTTTACTCTTTAATGTCGCAATGCTGGTCGTACGAGCCCAGCAAAAGACCCAGTTTTAAAGAAATCAAAGAAATTCTAAAGTAAATATAGTGAAATTTTGGTCGTATTGAAAATATGTAACTCGATTTTGGTTTTGTAGTGAAATTTTATTGGAGGAAAGGTCAGCATTACAGGAAACCCTTCGGCGGGAGAATCGACGTGTTGCGGCTATGTCATGGGGTCCAAGTGACGATTTCCCGCCACCACCAAAACCTTCACGTTACCCAATGCAAGGTTTTACTTTATTTCTATTCAATTAGGCAAGTGTGTTTGATTAATAATTGATTTGCAGCTGTTGATTCTACATCGTTGGCATCATTGGATATGGGACCAGGTCCTCAAACTTATATTGTCGCCCAAAGTCCGGAAGTTTTAGCCCATTTATTGAAAGAGAATGAGACACGTGGTGTTAGTCCAGCAGCCTATACAACACCAGCTTCGGTATTTAATACAGTAGCTGTAGATTTTGAAAAGAAAGAAGATACACCTGAACCGATCCTAAAAACTTGTCCAATTCCTGTACAAAGTTTACATAAATTAGATCCTGAAGTTCCTGTTGTTGAAGCATCATCAATAACAACAACACAAGAAATTGGAACGAAAAAAATTGGTACTTTAGAACGTACACCATCCCGATCTAGTACAAATAGTGGTTCATCCAAAATCAGTTCATTAGAACGTAAAATTAGTGATTCTGGTGATAGTAATACATCACCAAAAATGAATTCATTAGAACGTAATACACATCTAATACATAGTTCACATAGTAGTTTAGATAAATCGGGTATGTTTAGTCCAAAATTGGGTTCATTAGAACGTAAATCATCTAGGACGAATTCACCGAAAATGGGTTCATTGGAACGAACTGGTAGTCAGAAATCATCGACATTTTCACCAAAAATGGGATCATTAGAACGGAATAGTCATATTAATCTACCACAACAACAACAACAACAATCAATATTATGTTATGATCCTGATTCTATTCCTAATTATCATCCTGATCCTGTTTGTTATCAATTTTCCGATAAATCTAAAGAGATGCAACAATTTGAAGAGAGTATATATGATTTCGGTGGGGCAGATGTTAAAAGTTGTGCCCATAAACAGCCGTTCTTCATGCAAAAATCAACAGTGATTGATAACAAGTTACACGACCAAAAACAGGTTCGAATCAAGCATGGCTTGATTCCGAATTGCGTGTGTTATAATTTTATTTTATTGTATTTCATTTTTTTCAATTAATTTCTTTTATTATTTGATGTTTTTGCAGTAGTAACGGCATGGCCGCATGGTATAATTTTAATATCATGCACGATTTATCTAATTTTTGTTTAAATTTATTATTTCAAAAATTCTTAGGCCGTTTGTACACACGCCGGTTTCAAGCCGGCGACGGCGAAATGTTCTTTACACACAGTTTGATTTTCTCGAACAGCCAGCTTGTCGGCGGCTTCACCGGCAACATTCTAGCAGCCTGCGGCCGGCGTACGTGTACAGACCTCCATTTGATTACATTGCATTCGGCGCCGGTTTCGCCGGCGTGTGTACAAACGGCCTTAGTTTGTGAGTAATTAAAAAAATAGCAATTAGCATGTTGCACCTTTTTTGTGTGTGTTTAAGTGTATTTTTTCCCTGTATTTCGTGCAATTATTAATTGAAATTATTAATTTAGGCAACTCCATCTCCACAACAATCGATTTATGGGGATCAATTGTTGGATAAATCAAGAATTGTCAGTCAACCGAATTTCAATCATCAAGTATTAGAACAGAGATTACGCCAACAACAGAAAGAATCAGAAGAGGATTCTAAATGGTTGGCAGAAACTGAAATAAATCTAGTATGTTATTATTTTTGCTTATTTTCACTTAATTTCTGATTTTTTGGGTTGATTATTAGGAATTGTAATGAAACACCGTTGTTTGTATTTTCTAGTTTTGGCCCAACGTTTCGTTACCGAGTGGTAACTTCTTCAGGAACTCAACTAGAAAGTCACACCAAAGTGATCGACTAGTTGTCACCCTGAAGAAGTTACTACACGGTGACGAAACGTTGGCCCAAAACTAGAAAATACGAACAACGGTGTTTCACTACAATTCCTAATAATCAATCCAAAAAATCATAAATGTAGTATGTTTTTTTTTATATTATAGTTGTTGCCCTTTTTATTTATTCATTTGATTTTTTTAATTATAGAAAAAACGATTAAGTATTGTAACATCATCAACTGATTCAGAAATGCCTCAAGATACATCTCAATCTTTAACATCTCTACCAAATAGTCCAAATCTAACAAACTATTCAAGTTCAGCATCTTATCAATTATCAAGTAGTTTAGCTAGTATCTCGTTTAGTGGTAATGGTACTCATAGTACTACTGGATCACAGAGTAGTAGTAAAAGTCATTCACCATCTGGTTCGATAACAAGTACAACAACATTAACTGGAAAGACTGAACGAAGTGGTACTCCGAATAGTGGATCAGAATCCGGAGATACCGACAAGAATAAAGTTAGTCATAGTTGAATAATCAATAATTGTTTTTTAACTGAAACTGATTCCAGAAAGTAACGCCTACACCTACAGCCGATTTAGATCGAAGTAATGATCGAGTTTATGATTGTACAACACAAGTTGTTAAAGCTGTTATGTCATTATCACAGGGCGTTCAACAGAGTAATGCTGAACAATATTTAGATTTAGTCAAAACAGTCGGTTTAGATTTACGTGCTCTCTTAGCTAGTGTTGATGAAATTGTTAATTATTTTCCACAATCAGCTCAGAAAGAAGTTGAAATGGCCCATAAAGTCCTATCTAAGGATATGGCTGATTTAGTTAGTGCTATGAAATTAGCTCTACATTATAGTCGAACCACTTTAGATAATGAATATAGAAAGTAATTTGATTTTATTTCATTTTTCCACAATTAGTCTTACAATTATAATTTTTCTAGACGAATGTTGGGAGCGGCACATGTTCTTGCAATGGATTCAAAAAATCTACTAGATGTTGTTGATACAATTCGTATTCGTTATCCACAAATCAATCGACAAATATTTAAAGCTAACGATCCACGACCGGAATGTGAAGATATTGATGAATTTCTGGATGAAAAGAAAGATTTAGTAGTAGTAGATGATCCAGTTCCAGTCACTTGTAGTTTTGTACCGATGTATTCCAATAATATTCAAACAGCAACAACATCTTCGAATAATACGACGAGTACAAATCGGACCATTGATAATAATAGTTAGTCAAGAATGGTAGCTAGATTTAACAAACGGAAAGAAGATGAAGAAGAACTTGCCAGGTTTTCATAAGCATCAATTGTGATTAATTCTAGTTCCATTTATTTTAGAGTATTATTTCAGCGTTTTTTTTTTGTTATTATTATTATTATTTATTTATAAATGTGTGTGAGGCTCAAAAATATATTTTTGTAAAGTGGACTGTATTGGATTTGGATTTGGCTAATGTTTATGAAAATCTCGCATTATTGGTAGAATTGAAGGTTTGAGCTTGCTGCACTCTAACACCCACCACACTCAGGGCCGGGCTGGTTTTCCTTGGCCTTAAAACGCCATTTGTCCCACAAAAACTCATTGGCCCCGGGGGAAATCCCCTGTCCAGTCCGGCCCTGACCATACTACACAATTACAGTATTGCCCCCTCAATAAATAAATATAAAATAAAAAAATAATCCTCCCTCCATTATTAATTTATATAAAAAATATTTGAGTTTCAAAGACTGCATAGATTATTACTCCTATTATTTAATTGACGTAATTTATAAGCTTGACTAGTGTGCATTTTTATGCAATTTTTATATTAGCGAGATTAAAATATGATCAAATCTTTATTAAAAAAGAAGATAATAAGACAAAATTTTATCAGTACTACTGTCTTCTAATGTTGGATTTTATAATCATATATTATATATAATAATTTTTTTTCTGTATGATATGTATATTTGTGTTTTTTTTTTGTTTTGTTTTCGCTTTCAATAAAATTATGTGAATACCTATAATATAAAACTCATTTTATGATATTGGCCTATCATTAATATCATCTGGAATTCTTTGTCATACCTATAGAAACATATCTTTGATCATATTATTATTATTATTATTGTTTGGCGTATGTTGCATTAAAACTTCGATCAAAAGATCTATTGTTGTTTTATTGCCCACCAATATTACTACCTATCGTAAATCCTGGCCCTTTGTTTGTATTTAGTGATCGAATCGAAATTGCTTCACAAATGAAGATATAGTGTGTATGTGTGTGTCGTGTTTGTGAGTTGAAGTTGCGATAATGGCATTTTGGAGTCGTTTGAAATATTTTATGAAAATCACCGATTTGCACGGTTTGAAATATGTGGCCGATGAAAGACGGCCGTTCGTAATACGGTAAGATTTTATTATTTGCCTTTTTTTAGCTTCATTTTAAAAATTCGCCAATTAATTAGCAAAATGGTAAATGCGTCCAAGCCAAAAGAACGTCTAGTGCTGCTAGAGATTTGTTTGCTTAATTACTCTAAAAGCGTATTATCCCCCTCGTCCACTTTAAAATTAATAATCATTCATTTTCTTGTTGTATAACGTATACGTGAAAAAAACCTACTACCCCGTTTTAGATTAATCTGGATTGTGATTTTTCTGCTGAGTTTCTACGGTATGGTGGTGGTTTTTCGAGCATCTTATAAATTCTATCAAGAGAATTCGATCAGTTTCGTAACGGAAACAGCCTATCTAAATTGGAATACATCGTTTCCTGCAGTTACACTTTGTGAAATTACTGGTTCGGAAGTATCATGGAATGAGTAAATAAATACAAAATTTTAATTAATTTCAACAAGTTTTCGATCAACCTGTATCATCTGTTATATTATTATTTGTTATCATAGGGATGAAGAAGATCCTGAACAACTTCAACAATTTCTATCGGATTTGATTTTCTTTACCGGTAGTTGTTATTCGTGCGATACGGCCTGTTCGATTTGTAACAAACTGAATTTCACTCAAATTGTCAATAAAGTAAGTCAATTTGTACCAACTAAGGCTAAAATTTAATTTGATTTTTTTTTTGGCTTTCTTAATTTTCTAGTATAGAAAGAAATGTCCACAATTATTGTCCAAATGCAAATGGAATCAAATTGAGTTTAATTGTTGTGAGAGATTTTTACCATTGGAAACGGAATATGGAGTCTGTTATTCGTTTAATTCAATTCATACAAAGTACTTGTTCATTCAAGCATCCCTCACAGCAATCAAATTTCGCGTTGCTATGAGAGATGTCTATAAATATGTTAGACTTCCATGCCACATTGGCTCACATGCCGAAATATTTGTGCATTCCTGGTTCTGGTCAACGTTGTTTAGTTGTTAAGAATTGTGGGTTTCAATGGGTGTTGGGGATTTCGGATATCCTGTTTCGAAACTGTTTTTCTTGAAAGTGCAACGCAAATGAAACTAACATGCCTGTCACACGAGCAGAATACAACTCAATTTAACCAAGTTCTCAATTACCTTGGTTCTCAATTTGCCGTGTGACTCCACACAATATTCAATTAATGAGCGGCGAAATTTATTTAGTAAATTGGCTGTTCAGAACTCTATTTAGCTAAATTGTGTCAACTACGCATGCGCGGCATACAAAAAGCATGGCTGCCATCAGCTGTTTGTTCAAGAAACCCACACAACCATACACATGACAGTCTACGCCTTGCGCATGCGTTAATTGTAATTGTGAAACGCCCGTGTGACAGGGTAGAGTTCACCAATATTTCAATTTGTCTTGACCTTGTCTCTAAATTGAATTGTGTTCTGCTCGTGTGACTGGGATCTAAGAAATAAATAGATTTTCTAATTAATTGTAGCAATTTTTGGGGGTTAATTCGACGTCTGTCCATGGCTAAATGCTGAAACCACTCGCTATTTTGGCATCGCTCACTAGGGTGACCAACTTTTCCAAGAGTCAACCCGGGACACCAGTGGAGTAGTATTGCTAGTGCATCGGCACGCCACTTTTTTTGGTCGACGATGTCCTATGACTCGCAATTCGGCTTTTATCAAAGCTATACGACAAGAACTCCTGTTATCGGCCCAATGGGATGCCATCAAACTAAAAATCCGCCCAACAAATGCGTTATAAAGAACTATAAATATTCTCTCATTGCCGAAACCGGGATTTTTCGCGTCCCGGGTATCTGCTCTCTGGGACGCGGGACTTTCGGTGCTTAAATTGGAACAGTCTCGGGAAAATCGGGACAGTTGGTCACCCTATCCCTCACACCAACGGAAAATTTTCGCCCGAATGCACTCATAGGTTTCGAGATAATCTTTGGTTCCAACTATTCAATGTGAGGAGTTCTCATGTCTGCAGTCACGTCAACGCATCGCACATTGCGCCGCCAGGACCGCCGACCTTCGTCTTACAGATATTTTCAAATGAGAGCGGTTATACTGGCGCGTTTCGCTTCGCACACTATTATCGTTAATATATGCTTTCGCTGGGAGCTGCTGTAGGTAGCAACAATTGAACAGCGCAGTCAAGCGTTTTGGTTGCAGCTACTGCTCAGTTAATGGCAGTTGTTTGTTGGCAATTGTTAGGTCAACAGGTGAAAAGAAATTAATTGAAAAATAATGGATATTCCAAAGTTTATGTTGGCTGAAGAGAAGAAGAGAGAAGATTGCTACAATCAACTTGTAAATGGCTAGTTAATAAAATCTAAAGAGAAGTTCTGAAAATACTTTGGTGCCATTTTCACAAAATCGCTGAAACCAGCTTTGAATGCGTTGCTCGACTGGTTCAAAAGCTGTCGAAACGCAACAGCTGGCTGTTAATAGTTGCCGGGTAGCGTTAGCGAAACCGTCAGCACGTATTCGTCATAAGAACAGTTATTTTCAGTCGCGAGCTTTGACAAAATTCAGCGCCCGCCCTCGCCAGCTTTCAATGGAACCACACCATTTGAGCTCCAAGCGGCTACCAAACATACGTTTATCGATGATCCGGGCGTGGTAATGTGCGATGCTCCAATATGATTGCGGCCTAACAGATACAAATTATTTTAACTTTAATGCCCATTTCAATGATATTTTATGAGATTCATGGATATTTTATGAGATAAATTAGGGTATCGATACAGGAAAGGAAATTTTTCTCACAATCAGCATAAGAGTTACCTTTCTATTTTTCTCTTCTTACGGAAACATGCAAATAGACAGAAAACCAAACCATCTTTTGAAAGGACCTCACATAAAACAGAGCTTTTACTTTTTAGAAGCTTTACGTGTCACTCCAGTTCTCGACGTTTGCAGCATTCAATTCTATATTGATCCTTTTACCTGGCCATTAGAAATTCTTGACTATTTCTATATTTCTACTGACGAGTTTCAATCAAAGACAACAAACATTGTTTCATTTAACATTTTATTATGCAAATAGTTGCACATTGGATGCAACAATAGCAAAATCAGCTTACAAAAATTCCACTGAATTCATAAATAATACAAGAAATGAGATTTTGTGAACATTTATGGTTTATAAATTGAATGAACCAGTTGACCACTAGAACCAGGACGATTTCGGTAAATCCTCTTATCACAAAATTTTCGTTAAACCGTTAGTCGCTCTATTGCAGCATTATGGAGAGATTTCTCTATGCAAATATCACAATGCGTGACGAATAATTAATGGCACTCTTTTTTTCTCCCAATGTTTTTTCAAGCGATTCAGTAGAAAATAAAAAGCAATAGAAGGATTTTCAACAATTCTCACCTAAATTAATCGGTCCTTTCTATTTCGTTAATAAAGTAAATGTTAAAAAAAATATTAGAAAGTGATAACAATAATAGTGTAAATATGTGTGATTATTGAATGTCGAAAATCAATTTCAACATTTTTTGTGTGTGGGAGAAGAAAGTAAACTAAAACTTTAAGCTGTTAAAGTGTCGTTAAACACACTTCAAAGTTACTAAACTTCAACTGGTACACCACCACACTGTGTATGAGGATTTTAACTCCAAAATGTTAATTCTTGTTTTATTATAGTTTGTAGAGATTTTCAAATAACGTTAAAACAATATTTTTTGTGTTCCGTTGCATATAAGGCTTTTCCATTTGGAAAATTCGTTCTGGTATATCTTGTAATTTAAATTTGAGGCACATATTATTGAGACGAATAAATAAATGGTTTTTTCATGAAAAAATATGTAATCGTTTAGAGATATTTTGCCATATTTTTGAGGAAAACATCAAATATTTCAAAAGAAATTGATTGAATTCAATGAATCGCTAAAAATAGAAAGAAAACAGTCGTCAATTGCCTTTTGAAAAAAAAGCCTAAAGTCGATTTGATACAAAAAATTTTAGAGTTTTCTGAAATTTTTCAATAATCTTCACAAATTGCTCCATTTATGTCTGGTGATAAATTTTTTCATATAAAATCAAATTATCCACTTTACTGTCGATGCTCTAGTCTCTAGTCCGATTAAGTAACATATTTTTTCACTATTTTTTTAATTGTATTTAGGAAGCCGCCAGGATCTAGTCATTCCTACTATGCCAACCGTAAAACTGGACCAGCTTCACTCCACATTGAAACTTTTGAGGATGTTAGAGTAGGTTTTTGCTGAACCAATTTTTTTTTCTGATTGTTGTTACTTTTATCATCATTCCTGAAGAGAAATTATCTCGAATTTTTCTCGATTTTTCAGTTGTATTTCCATGCGAAAGAAGACGTGCCTTTCATCAATTCAGAACCAGATCATCGGAAAGATGTGATGTTGGGTGAAACGTACAACATTTCTATTAATGTAGATATTGATTTTCTTTCTTTTTTTTTTCGCTTCTTCTTTCAAATATTATATGAAGTGTTGGCAAAAAAGTTCGTGTATATTTATAAAAAAAAAAAAATACCACCATTTTACAGATCATAGAGATTGAAAATGATGAGAATGTTAGAAGCTTACCAGTTGAAAAACGCGCTTGTAAATTTCCTGAAGAGAAACCTGACGATTTAGTTGTACATAAATATTACAGTTACTCCACTTGTGTTGTTCAGTGTCATGCTGATGCACATTTACGATTATGCAACTGCACTCATCATTTGATGCCTGTGTTGAGTACGTTATTATAGAAATATTTATAATCAAAAAGAAATAACTTGGAAATCATAAAAAAAAAGAAAACCTAGTTGCTAGAGAAATACAAATTTGACATTTTTTTTTTTTGTGTGTTAACCGTTTGGAGTAAAATCATTCAAGTGCAGTTAATGGAATCAATAACCAATGGAAATGGTTGATGTCGGGTGAAAAGGAAGACATTTTCCCATCAAGTACAATCTAGAAGGGGGAAACGGCTGCTATCTCAATTTAGAGTAATCACGAATTTAATCACTGGAAAAATTCTAACGGGACCGATAATCGTATATTTTAAAGTGGTCTTAAGGAAATTTTCATGGGAGATCGGAAATTTCCCTTAAAACTAGTCATCTTTCGTATTTTAAAATGTATTGTCCTTAGAATTGACCGTTTACTAGTTTATCTCGATTACTGTCTCATAGATTATTTAATATTCTACTGTGTTCTTATAAAGTTCATTTCTTACTCTTAACTTTAAATGGTTTTACTTACACCAGACGCCAATAAAATGGCAGATAAGTCAAGTTAATAGAGAACCAATTCAGGTTTTATTACATCGAACAGTCTTGATCTGTGAAGAAGAAGAGGAATTGTGTCTATTGCAGAGAAACAAAATTCCATTTAATTGGCTTTTCTTTTTTCTGATTTCCAAAATGATAATTTCCCTTAACTTCTAGAATATTGTTTGATTTCTAGATCGTGGCAACTATTGTAATATAAAAGGTCTTCAATGTTTAACTGACAACTTTGGTAATTGCCACAAGTTATTAGTTCTCTCTACAATTCAAATCAAATACGTTTCGTATTACAGAAACAGTAAATCGACTTCATGCTAAAGGATTTGACAAGCCTGGATTAGTTTGTGATTGCTTGCCGTCATGTGTCGAACCTGAATATAAAGTCGTTGCTGATACAAAAGGGTAAAGAATAAGAAATAATGTTACTGTTTCGTTTTTTTTTTATACAAAAAAAATCTATCAATCCCTTTCAACAAAATCACTTTGATTCATTCTGTCTTTCTTCTTACTGTTGCTGTTATCGATACTCTCTAGTGGTAGTAAAGGAACGAGAGCGGGTGAGGGGGATTGATACATCTATTTAAATGTGTGTGTGTGTTCGATTTTTGATGGGGAATTGATGAGTTTCTTCTTCTTTCAAGTGTAAAATCGTCCCATAGCGAGATCATCATTAAAATGCAATCATTGCCAACGTCAAGATTCAAACGGAGAGTTGTAAGGACTACAATGGATTTAGTTGGTGAGTTTATTTCTCTTTGATTAACTATTTGGATTTGAACATTTATTTATAATATAGTCTCGATTGGTGGAACAGCTGGACTATTTATTGGAGCATCTATATTAAGTATTGTAGAAATTATTTATTTGTTAGTCATAAGGAATGAAACAGAATAAAGGATTACATGTCATTGCGCTTATAGTATCTTCTATAGTTTTATTTTATAATATGTAGAATGCACACCTGGCGCATCCACCATTTTTAAATGTAAAGAATACACGAATTTCGTCAAATAAATAATACTATTTTGAATATTCTCTAGTGTTTTCAAATTATAATAAAACTAATTGAACTAGGTGAGCAATTCTAGCTCCAGCATTCCATTCATTGCTACCATATTATCGGTTGGAACCTATTGAATAAATACTCGTATACCATCTAAATTACAATTCGAAAATCCCTAAAAAAACTTACACTATGTCCTGCCCTTAGTATAGCATAGAACACCAAATTATCGGCCCTTTTGATATACCCTTCGTATATTCTATTGATTTCGAATGGTGAGTGAGTTTCGTTTAGCCAACGTTCTCTGCCATCCCATTTTAATTTGTCCAACCATGCTATCGTGCCTGATTTCAAGTACACGTCAAAAACAGACAAACAACAAGAAAGCGATAAGATATAAGTTACAATTACAAGGAGTATGAGGAATTGTGTGTGCATAATCTCTGCAAGTAGAGAGAAAGAGAGAGAGATAGATAAAAAGAGAGAGATCGAATCGTTAGACATTGGTGACAAGATCGTAGTATCGGAACAGGATAATATTAAGGATATGTTTTCGATAAGGATCCTTACCAGATGTGTTGACGAGAAAATCCAAGATGCCATTATACACGATTATCTTAATGTTGGTTCTATTTAGGAGATATTCAACTAAACAAAAACCAATATTATTATTATTATTTGTTACATGTAATTATATTGTTTAAAATTTAAATATTACTTTTATCAGTAACGGTGTTCATTAAATCTTTCCTTAAGGCTATAAGGACTTCATTACTGTAGTATTTCCATGTAATATTCTCCAAAATCCCCAATTGTTCTTTTACTTGATGATTCATTAGATAATTGAGTGAATCCCAATAATCGTACAATTCTAAAAACTGAATTTGATAATCGATAATGTTGTTGAAGCGAATCAAAAAAAAAAAAATTGACTAAATAAAACATAAAACGGGACTTACTAGGTGATTTTGTTTCGTTTGTTTCACTAATAAAATTGTATAAATCAGCAAGACCAACCATTTCAATATGCAATTGATCAGTTATAAGACTTTCCATGTCAGCAGCCGCTTCAAATTCCTTTTGACTAATTAAAGTTTGAATTTGTTTGGCCGATTCATCAATTCGCTTGAAGCCTTGCTTATCTATTAATCCCTTTTCGGAGCGGAAAATTCAATTATAAAGAATATCAAAACAAATTACAAGAAGACAAGACAACAGATTCAGTCGTTGTAATAATAATTGGTCGGGGGGAAAAATCGATTTAATAATAATAACAAGAAACAGGTACGATAGGGAAAAGTGAAGAATAATTCCCTATTATATTATTATTGTGTAAAGAAAACTCACCAAATGGAATGCCAGTGGAGCATATTGGACAATATAGTCTAACGGTGAAATATAAGCATCGCCTAAAGCCAACCCCTTCAAATTACAGATTTTTTCAACTTGTTCTTGCTGAAATTTAGAAACGATATAATTAACATTTTGGTGTTATTGTGGAATCATCCGACCTTTACTAAGTGATAAACAAAATCCGTTGCCATTTTACCACCATAAGACTCCCCGAAGACATACAAAGGAATCTCCTTAAATTCAGGCTTATTGTCGAGAAATTGTTTCAAAAAATCATAAAGATCTTCACCAATTTCCTTTCCATTTCTAGCTAGATTTGTTTCATTATTTGTTAAATAACTATAACCAGTACCTATAGGACTATCAACGAATAAAATATTGAAATTGTTAACGGCTGAATCGGAGCGTTTCTCTAAATTTACAGTTAGAGGTCCAAGTTCAGCGAAATTTCCATATCCTGATGATGGCATTCCAGGACCACCTGTAAATTCGAGTTCAGTAAAATTAATAAAATTGAATGTTGAAAAGAGTTTTACCTTGAAGCCATAGAATTAGCGGTCGTTCAGTATAATTTGATACATCAGCGGTCGTATAATATAACCACCAGAACATATAAGCATTCGGACGAATATTGATATAGCCCCAATCTTGTTCTGTATCTCCGAAACCTGGCCGTGCTGGAAGTTCACTAATTAACTCAAAAAAAAGTTGGTATTCTATCAAAATTTACCAAAAACGTATGTATTGATCGTAGTAATACAATAATAGAACAATACTAGATGGAAGTACGACATGTCGATTTGCTTCTCTGTACGGAAAGACAATTGTTCGAATTAGAAAAGTGGACCAAGTGTTGTTAAACTATCTATTATATAGTTTCATTTTGATTGTAAGATTTATTGGTGTGCGTTGTATTCACTGACCCTGACCGCAGTTGCCTCGTGAATCCTTTTCCAATTGGAATTAATTGAACAGTAATGATTATTATTTTCAATAAGTTGACGTGTGTGAGTGTGCAAACGAAAATCGTTAATTAGTTAATTGAAATCAAAGTATTATTAACTGGTCAAGTGGTGTTATTCTTGTCTATACATATAATCGGACTATACAAGTTCGTTCATCCATTTACTGTTTGACGAATTTCGTGAATTCCAATTTGGAAATTTAACATTTCATTGGATTCGGATTTGATTTACTTTGACAGTTGGCGGTGGCGGCGGGGTCGATCAACGGGTCAACCAGACGATATTTAAAACAGATGTTTCTGTATTTGTTGATCTCTGAATTCGTAACAAGTGATACTGATATGATAAATATCTCATGTCTACAAATCAATAGCGAAATTAAAAATGTAATCAGTTCGAAAAATATTGATATATTCATACAAAATATAAATTTTTAGTCTTTGATATTACGAATATGTGCTTTGGAAAGCGTTCCAAGTAGGTACAGTCTGAAATATCAACGTTGATGAAACAATGGAGGGTGAATAAATAAATGGTAATCGTGTATTAGAGATTGGCATCGGTGAATAACCTTAATAAGATGAGAAAGGCGTCTGAAACAGGCATCGAAATTTTAAAGTAGAAAAAAAATTAAATATAAATTTTGATAAGGTAATTTTAACAATTGAATTGATAAACTGATTTTTAACAAAAATCCTCAAGAGTTACATTTTAAGGGAGAAACTGAAAATTTACAGGTGTTTCAGAGTACTGAATCTTTCAGTTATGTTCTGTTCTATCAATAAAAATAAAGAGTACTGAAACCAAACATTTGTACGTGCTCTATCCGTAAACCACATTTTATGAGCTTTTTGGGAGTTTTAATTGTATTTTACCAGGATCAGGGCCGGACTGGCTTATCTTGGCCCCGGGGGAATTTATAGGAAACGAAGATATCTTTTCAGCTGGCGGTCTAAAAAAAATACTTAAAAGATTATCCGTGGCCCCTCAAACACTATTTGGCGCCAAAAACTCGTTGGCCTCGGTAGAAATCTCTCAATATCCCCCCTGTGCAGTCCGCCACTGTTTACTTAGCTGTTACACACTTTACGACACAATAGTACAAAACACCTAAGCAGAGAAGTTTTTGGTTTTTGATAACAACGATACATACGAAATAAAGTTGCATAATGTCCTTTGTCTAATTTGCTGTTGCAAGTTTTCTAATCAGTTGATTATAAGACATCGACGAGGCAACATCAAAATTTTTTTAATATGTTAATTTAATTAGAATATTCAGTGTCTTGGACACAGTGTGTGTGTATGTGTGAAACTACTATGATACTAACGATAAATCATGAAAGTTATCAATGTGAAGTGTTTTCTAAATGGACCACTACCATCCACCATTGGTGATCAGCGTTGGGGACTGCACGACCTTATCGGAGAGGTTCAGCAAAGGGGCATCATCGAAAGGGTAAGTTTTACAACACACCATGGTTTTAGATTTTGATTTTAAATAGTTGATAAAAAAAATGCCTTAAAAGATTATCGGTGGCCCCTCAAACGCTATTTGGCCCCCAAAAGCTCCGGGAGAAATCTCGCCATATCCAATAAATGTGTGTTGTGTGCCATATTCCTCTACTCACGTTGTAAGTTTATGCTTGAAACAACTTGAGAACTAAAAAGTTAATTTGTACCTTTTTTGAAAGATTACTCCGTAGCGCAAAAATCTCAAACCAAAGTTGATTTTTTGCAACATTTGCGTGAAGCAACAAGCATCAAAATGATTGACTGTCAATAGGGGACTTTAGTTTATATTCTACATGCGAATAATTTTTGTTAGAACGTCCATCAAGTTCGTAGCTGCAATCAAACGATTTTCGTTCTTTGAACGTATGTAGTATATATCAATGATTTGAAACATGAAGCTGATATATGAAACAATCTGGAAAACAGCACAAAAAAAGCACGAATGTACCGGAAAACGTTATAATTACACGATATTTATTCGAAATATTTCCAACAATGAGTTTATTTCGTTTCAGAGCTTCCAACCGAAAAATCCACAAAGGTGTAACAAATCTAAATTAAACATTTTCATTCAATTAAATAATAACCAGGTGTTTGTGTTTAGAATTTTATCCTGAATACTGGTAAAAGTAGTTTTTACCAAATAATGAAAGTCGTTTATCTTTTATCATCAAATCCACTTAAATTTGTCTTGTCGCAATAACGGACTTGTTTTTGTTTTTCGTATTAAATTGGACAACAAGAAAAATTGTGTAAAAATTTCTTGATTACATTCCTTTGCCAAGTTGTCATTGAGAAACAAATGAAACAATGCAATTTCTTGCAACTTTTATATTTGCTTTTAAATAAAAAGTCACTTGAAACATTTTTCTATGGCGGCGGGAAGGCTGTTTGACAAATATCACCCTACCTATCTTGTTGGCGTGTATAGTACGTTGTTCATGTAGGTATACGTATTCACCCTTAGATTTTGTCGGCTCAACAATAATAAAGCGTTTAAGGACTTCTAGAACGCAGTTATGAAATCTATTCTCTCGTCTAACAAATTATTATAATATCTCCTATTATTCTAAAGAAATATTAATAGGTATTGAATTCATGGAAATAAAAAATAAAACCATTACAGAACCAGTTTCTGATAAGCATATTCATCCTCAGGTGCGCCTCTACAGTTCCAATTAAACGATTGACGCGCACCTGAGGATGGATATATCTAAGCGAAACCGGTGCCAATCTAACAAGCAATTGAATGGCTTTGAATTTCAACGCCACCAACTTGAAATAAACTGTAGTAGTATTTCGAGTTGTTTTCAAATTTATTCCATTCTCTAACGTAAACCGAACAAAACATGTGAGTGTTTCACATTCAAGTAGACCATGTGATATTCGAAAGAAAGTTCTCACTATATTCTTGCGAAATGTACAAATTTTGTCATTGATAAAGCCACCACAATTCGGAACAGAAAACGCTCATATAATAGTGATTGTCGACAATAGACCTCACCACAATAAACAATCAAAACACGACCGTTGCAATTTACAACAGTATAGCTAGGTACTTTGTTGTTTGAACTAGTTTGATAAGGGACGACATTGATGATTTTATTCTACAGAAGAAAATCAACCGATTTCCCTCTGGACGGAACATGGTAGTAGCCAGTAGCACTAGTTGTGGTGGAGGTGATGGGAATTCGTTCAGGAAGCTTATATTGCACTCTTTAGAAATCGCCAACGTGTCAAATACAGTATTCGTTTTAGATCTAACTATATACAGTTATATATTATGAACGAAATACATCCACGTATAGGTATAGAGAGAGAATCTAGATTTCGATCAAATGAAAAAGCATTTAAAGTTTATAGTGCTAAAGGAGACGTGAGAAAGTTGCCGCCAGTTATAAAATGTGTGTGTAGTTGTTTTTAGAAAAACTACTTAAAAGCAAAATATACAAGTTGTTCCACTTTTCTTACAATTTCTATTCTATTGTCATATTATTGTTAATGTTTATTGAATATTATAACTGGCAAACTCCACTGAAATAATTGTTCAGTGTTATCAACTCGGTGAATTGTATTTAACTTTAATTACTGGTAAGTTACGTACAAAGTTGGTGTAGGTATTATCAATGAACACGGGCTTGCTGTGGTGCGATTAGGACTTTTGTTCTAAGTTTGACGTATAAACAATATCTGAATTTCAATCTATTAAACTAGTACCTACATATTCAACGATATAGATTGATATTTTTGTGTTATCTCTAACAATAAGTATACAATTTTTTTATTTTAGTGCGATCGATTTATTGCAGATATTGATTAGTTTGATGGTTTATTTTAGAAGTTGATAAGGCTCTATATCCTATGCATGGCCAGCAATGTGATAAGGGTTGACACTGTTCTAAAGACATAGGGTTTAGGTATTAGCACGGACGGATTTGGAGATCTAAAGGTGCTTTGCATATGTTCCATACCAATAACCATTCTCTATGTAATTTCCGCGTAATACTCAATACCAACAGTATATGACAACATCTCATATCGATAAATTCAGTTTCATGACATTTCTACAGTTATGTTTTAATAACAAAATTGAAAACCATCATCTATATATTTATGTCTTATTATTATAGACAAATATTGTCGGAGAACTCTTGTCCGTTTTATATACCAATGTGGTGTGTTATTATCATTTAAAGAAACTCAAAACAATACACAACACAACGAATAATGGAAATGATCGTCCTGTTTTTACAGAAAAGTTAAATTAGGATTGTTCTCTCATGTCGTTTCATTCAAAATAATTTCACATAATTGAAATTACCTGAAGCAGACTTAATATTAATTAAAATTCACCGAGTTGAATTTGAAAACTTTTCTGACATGAACAAAATATCCATGGTTTTTCTAGATTTTCGCCAATCTTTTTTTTCCGTTTATATTCGAAAAGGAAAAGACATTTTCACTTAAATAAATTAAAGTAAAAAGGAACATTCGGTTTAGTTTTCGTATTTAGAAACGTAAATATTTGATTGATATTTTTTTTGCTTCTACGCTAATTAATTAATTGAAGACTAATGTTCCCTTTAATGTCCCGTCTCTCTATGATTTACAGAGCACCTTTAGATAAAAAATCCACGTGTAGATGAAACCATAATGGTTCAAATAGAGGTAATTATGCTTTAAGTGGAGCTGATGTTAGCTGTGATTAATACTGTTAATTAAAAAGGTGAAATTACTGCCAGCTGTAGCATTATGGTTATAGAATAAAACGCCTATACCACGTGTGAACGTTATATTTTTATGCGAAATTTTACATTCATTCTACAAGCGACTCAATTACTCGTTACAATTTCTAACATTGAACGAAAAAAAACCTAAGAAATTCAGATAGGCGTAATTACTTTCACGTGTTATCATTACTTTAACAATTTCAGAAAGTTCAGTTTTAACAACGTCGTGAATAAAATTCCAGTACTAGTATCCCAATTTTTCACAGAATTCTAACAATAAGTTTCAAACAATAATCAAATTACTTTACACCGTTCGTTCAAGTTTACTGAAAAAATAAATTAGATTTCCCGAAATCAATACATTCTATCCTGTCTATCTAGTTCTAGTTAGATCCTATTTGATAACATTATCATGATACTATCGTTTCTATTTTGCATTTTCGTTTAAATGTGGTACCATGGATGTAATTACCCTAAATGAGGCTGCATGGACCACCGTCACCAATCACAAATTTCCACCACCAGACGGCGTTCCTGTTGAGAAAATTCGTATGCCGCCTTCACAATATTTGGCGCAACTTCAGTTTCCATCCAGTAACGAGTTGTGTTGCGCGTCCGGGGTTATTCCATTGCAAAAAGCACGCCGGAAATCACGTCGATGACACACACTGATACAAACCAACTCTATTTTAACAAGAATTGAACGAAATTTTAGGTAGATCAATCCAATTTTGTATTGGAGAAGGGAAAACACGAACAAATCATGAACGGAGTACTAAATTTGAAAAGTGGATAATTTTTAAATTATTGCTACAAAAACAACAGCAAACTTTCGAACGAAATATATAATAAATAAAGATTTAGACAGACACAAAGTGGATTTTAATTTGGTAAATAGCGCCAATTTTTCGGACGGTATGATAAGATTGAATTAAAGTTTTTGAATTAAGTGTGTAGATTGGGATGATAATTTTCGTTAAGTTCTTCTATTCGGCATAGAACCGACAAAAATTGACTAATGAGTTTTAGCCAAATGTCATTGTAATTATTTTTTTGCTAGAGGGTTGTTTCCCTTCGTTTTGTTGAATTTATTGTTTGGGGGTGAGAATACGAAAACGTTTTCACTCTCGTAAACAAATTCGTCCAATGTTATGGTTTAATTCGATCAAAACAATAACAACAACAATCAAGTAACAATCCTAGCTTTCATATAAGAAACTTTTCAGGAAAATTATTCGTTTTTTGATTACCTGTTGTGTATTAACCATTTATAGAAAAAAAATTGTTTTATTTTTTTGAATTTAGTGTGCAAAACAAATAAAATAATTGTTGTAGAGACATAATACAGAGCAGGTCTCTGTTTAGAACCAGTAGTGTCGTTGTGGCCTCATCAGTGGTATGTCTCCTGTTCGGCTACATTAACAAACTTTTTAATTGCGTGTGAGACTAATAGTGGATTAAAAAACTTTTTTTTCTCAATACATACATATAGGAAACTTTCACAATGGCGTATTTCATAACGAGGAGTATCCTGCTGTTCGTTACATTGTTTGCGGACATTGGTGTTTTCGGTAAGTTGTTTTTTCGCCTACAACAAGGTTTTTTTTTTTGATAATAGCGCAATATTTCTTTTGTTGGATTTCAAAAAAGAACCATTTATATTTAAAATTAACCCATTCTAACTTTCAACAATGTAACGAGGTTTGACTTTACAGAATGGTAATTTCGAAAAATTTAAATTGACTTATAAATATTGTATTGGATAAATAGATATAGGAGTCATAATTCACAATATTACGTGCTTTATAGACTATCCGCTTCAGGTGCAACGTGATAATTTACGACACAAACTCAGAATCGTGATTTCGGTTATGAGAAAGTAATTTTATTAATTCAGATTCATTTGTTTAATGATCAAATAAACGAAACTTTTCTAACAAAAAGTAGCTTTGACAAGAGAATTGTAGAACTTTGAATTTTATTGAATCGAAATCGTTGATACGAATAGGTAAATATACCTATATAGGATAACTCCCTAGCCAATTTACTTGCGTATTCTTATGAATTATTGAAGAATTTAAAGACGCGAGTTGATGTAAGTTTCACGATTTTAACTGTTTGAATAATTTACACTTGGAAGTTTTTCCTTATATTCTTCTTCATTTTATACAGTCGGCTAAAAGGATATTTTGATTCTCTTGAGAAATTCGAATATTCGTTCTGTTCAAATAAAAATGTAATACACGTTGATAACTGTACAACAACTATAATCCGATCAACAATCAAGAAAGAAATGATTTTTTTATTTTTGTTCGTAAAACAGAGTCTTGTTTTTCTAATATTCTTAAGTGGAATTATATTGGTCATAATCTAGAGATATATAGACAATAATATAGTTTGGTGGAGGTAATCATCAGACCACTCGAATTGTAACATCCGGAACATAAATGGATAAGGGTTTTGGATATTATCTAGTTATTGAAATTGGGCCCTTCAACGCTTAATCAGCAACTGGAAGAAGACAAGGGTACACTTAATTACGATTACTAGTAGTCTAATAAATCAGCTTTTACCCTAGTTTAGTTAGTGTTTAAATCCGGTTGATAGGTAGACGTGTGACTTTAATGACACTTTCTAATTAAGAAATTACTGGAGAGAAAAAAAAGTTGCTTAAAAATCGGCAGTTTTCATTGAAATTGATTTTATATAATTAATATTCGGTGTTTTTGTTTGTTTTGAGGGTTTTTAATTTCATAATACAAATATCAAAATACAGATTCCATTACAAATATTACCACCCACTTACAATAAACGCAATTTTTTTATTGAAAGTTTTCCGAATGAAAACATCAAAACACCTATATTGGCAAATGGAAACACTAAAATCACGAAAAAATAGTACCAAAGACTTTCATGATAATGGGCCAGTTTACTTCAAAGTAACTTTAATTTGTAAAGTCAGTGCAATGAAGAGACAGGCCAGATGAAACACATTTCAATATAAACATTTTGGCTGAGCTATTGTACCTTCACCAGGTAATATCAATTTAAAGTTGATTATGAAACTGACCCAATGACCATTTCAAAGTTGATAAATGAAAAAAAAACAAGTGGCTAATTTCATTAAAGAAATTATGGTTTCGCAGCGAAATCCGCATTTTCAGCGTTACTCCGTTTCTTGTTCGCCCTTTTTATGTTCGTGGTTTTTTTTCCTCTTCTTTAATAGGTATTTTTGTGTTGTGGTTGGATTTTAGCTGTACCGCACGTATGATATTTAAATTTTCTAAAATTGTTTGTTTTCTGACGGTTCTGTCTTTTTCGCTCGTTCTCTGTTCCTGCCACACAACTGGCTAAAGTTTCATGAAATTAGTTTGTTTTCAGGTGGAGTTTAATTGTGCTTGACATAGCCACGATTGGACTTTTAATGAGATACGACGGTCATTTTAAGGAGTTTTCACATTGATTTTCCACCTTCATCAAGATGAAAACATGTTTCTGCTATATTTGCAAATTTTCTTATCATTTTCTTGTATTTGCGAATTGTGAAATTTACAAATATTAAGTCATAAACAAACACAGTAATAATTGTATAGCTAGTATCTTTCTGGTCAGAGTTATAAAAGATTTACGTACATTTTTAATACGCCCAGACATACTTTAGATTCATATAAAACCGAATTTTATGAAAACATTGCGTATCTTTATTGTAAGTGTAAAATATATTGAATTATGTATTGAGGGCTGTTTCCAACGATCTGCATGTGGTTCCACCAAATTTTATGGGTTTTGTATCGTACAGTCCTCCCCAAGCGCGCCTGATGGGGATGGCTAGAAACTGGACCCCCATCCCTCTCTCTCTAGATCCATTTCGTTTTATTGTCGTCATAGATTTCATTGTTGTCAACTGGAAGTCAGCCATTTAGGAAACGATTTGTTAACGACAGATTCTGTTGTTTTTGATGTTAATCTTGTATAAATTGAAAAAAAAATTGACTTTTTGAAGTTTTGATTTTAATTGAAATCTGTGTAGTGTAGTATATAACGAGATCACCTAAACCTATAAACAATAAATTATTCTGTACGATTAAATACGATTTATTATCGATTTATTCAGAGTTTGCAGAATCCTGATCTTGTTCGTCCTAGAAATGGAGCATACCCGTGTGTTATCAAGTGGACCCCAGCTGATGAAAACAAGCGGTCGTTTTAATAACCGACACTAAATTGCTTGCGGTTGCCTTTATGTTTGTCTTTATTGCAATGTTAAACGGTGCGGATTTGAAAAGTACACATTTTCCGATTTTATTTGATTTGATAAATTCCTGTCAGCCACTAGGGGATCTCTTTCAAATAAGAAAAAAATAGACGTTCTGTTATCAATAGACGTCTCTCTGTTAAATATAGCTTGCGATTTGAAGTTGGGGAAAAATTGAGAGATTTGCCATTCATTACAGATCTACGTTTCATTTTTTTTTTTTTTTTTTTGGTAAAAATGTGTGGAAAAAACCGACGAAAAATAATATTAAAGTATAAAAAAATGTAACGATTTGTCATTGTAATAACCGAATAAATCAAAATATCGATCATGGCAATTTTCACAAAATATTTCTGATCGTACAAGATTTCAATATCAGTAACATTTATAATAAGAAGTCAAGAAAGTGATTATCAAAAAAAAATAAATTATAATGAAGTTGAATCGACGTGATTGATCCGTCTTCTTTTCAAAAAATTTAACTACCTTCTTGTATTACAAAAAAAAAAGGTTATTGATACTGAATGGTCTTGTCGTTTTTGTAATTAGAATTTTGTTCCAACCGCACATCAACTATAAATGACAACCGAAAAATTAACGTTCCAGTTTTAATTAATCCTTAGCTTGATTTGTACCCCTCTAAGCTACACCTGAACCTGAACCATAAATAATTTGAATAATATTAGATCTATGTTGTTTTAGGGAGATTTCAAACAGTCTTTCAGATTTGCTAATCTTGACGAGGCTGATTTATCTACCATTTTATTCTCGTTAGAAAATTGATCGATCAATTTTTGTATTACGGGAAAATTCTATGGTGAATGCAGATTGAATACGAAATTTCATAAAGCTTCGATAGTCAATATTAGGACACAACGTTCACAATAGAGTTACTATTTAACTAGCTTTAAAGTAGGAATTATTGCTATTGAATTTAATTGTTGTTAAATGAGTTGACGACCATTCAAGCCTCTTATAGTGTCGTTAAACTTATTAACTTATCCTTAGAGGATTCACTATTAACTGAAATATACCGTCTAGTAGAGGATATTAGTGGTGACATTAAGACAAAGTATATATTAGTAAAGTTGACAGAGTAGTATTTTTCTTCATACAATTATTAATACGGTCCAGAGATTATATGGAGCTTACAAACTCAGTTAAGAAAGATTAATAGTCGTCCGAAATATATGACGAGTATTACCGATTATTAAAGGCAAAAAAAAAAACACTCGACTTATTTTCATCTAGTATTGTTCAAAGTAAATAATAAGTAATCCAATTCATTCATTAAATCGTTCACTTTTCTTGTTTCAAAGTATTAGACAGAGGGGGTTAATTCATTAATTTCAAAATTAAAACTCTCGCTTTGTCGACGACGACCGTTTCAAGTACTTGCAAACTCTCCAAACAGAAGAATCCTACGAGATAGAAGAAGAAAACGGGGAAAAATTCAACAACGTTTCTCTACATTTATCGTAATTAAAACCAATTTATCTCTTTCTTTTTTAATTTTTAACTACCTCAATTATTTGTCTTTTGTAATCTGTATTTTTTTTGAGTTTCTCGTTCTCTCTTGTGATCGAGAAATTGTTGGAATTGCTTGCAAACGTTGATTTGTATACCCGCATTTATTAAAACACTTGATCTTCCTGGTTATATCAGTTCATAGAAGCTTTGATTGGTCCTTAACATGTCCGTAGATGGAGTAGGAAACGAGATTGGACTAGTAGTGCTTGTTCGTTTGTTGTTTTTTTTTTTTGGATTCGTTCGCCTCTCCTCTACTCGTTTCCTGTGTGTGCTGAATTCCTCTTTTCGTCCTGGTAGGTAATTCTAACCGTAAAATGAAGCGGTAATGATCGGATGAAGGATCTACGTTCGGAACAGTTGAGTGGAATGATTGCTGTATCTCGTTAGCTTGATTGCTGATACGTTTAATCTATTACTTTTAATTCAATTTAATACAGTTACGTTTCACTTATACCTATACCAATAAATCATCTGAAAAACGTGCGGATTATTGCAACGGTCGTGCATTATATTTGAATTCTAATAGAAACTGGTCGTTTATAAAACACAAAAGATCTCTACTTCATTAAAATAATCTCTCTCTCTATAGGGTCAATTTTAACTATTCGTTTATTGTTTTTTTTTCTAATTTAATTGAAAGTATACCCTTTAGTATTTTTTTTTTGTTGAGTTAAGCTGTTTGGGAATTTGTAAATTTCCAACATATGGAGTTGATGTTCATAACTTTCAAAACTCTAAACTAGACGTTTACAAAAATGATTGATGCAGGATCTGTTACATTCAAAATTGATTTCAAGTTGAACTCTGGGGTGTTGTTTTGTGAATTTTTTGTCTATATGTTATCGGCAATGTGCGACATTAGACAATTCGCGAACTGTCTAGTCAGTTTGCAAAGTGACCAAAATTGTAGGCAATTTGACGGTTGACGAAACGTAAAAACTACTCTGAACAAAAATAAATGTTTCAGAACTTAAATAATATATTCCGAGGGATTCTAAAGAACCTTTCTGTCTCCGCCTCTGCCTTCGTCATCTCTAGTGTCATCTTCCCTTGATGACTTTTTCGGTGGTGGACGTCCATACGGACTTGGCAATTCTAATGGATGTCGTTAGGGACGTGCTGACTCCGCCCACAAGACTCTAAGCGGGATATTTAACCACGCTTTAACCGCATATGTATATCTATCCCTATTTCTATCTCTATCCTCTATGCTTATCTGCTATTGGCTGAGTTTGTCAATTGTAGATGGGTGGGGAGAAGACTAATAAGAAGACGAAGGTGCAGACTTGCTCAAAAGAATTGTCACAAAAGTCATTGTCACGATGACGAAGATGGAGACGGAGACGGAGACGTTCTTTAGAATACTTTGGATCGATTTCAGACAATGAAGGAAACGTCGTCCACACTCTGCCTAGTTAAACGCTAAGCTTCACTTGGACTTAACTCAATAGACATTCTGCAGAATGCCTAGAGTATGTCAGTTATTTTGCCGAATAACTAACACAACCGTTAATCTACGAATTATTCATAGATTGACTACCACTTTGAACATTGACTAGACATTTCGTGAATTGCCTAATTTCTTACTTTGCCGATATTTAGACCAATGAGGATATGTTCTGAACTTTTTAATGATTTAGTTGATTTTTGAATTTTCTTTTAGTTGTTAGCTATTTTTCATAAATTAAATGTTTCCCTATGAATTCTAGTTTTTTTTTCAATTAACGAAATAGAGACTTTATGTTCTACTTGACTATATTACGTTCACATATGCCATACATAGACTGAAAACACGGCTTTTGAAATCCTTTGATAGTCAACGACAATTATGAACAGTAATATGTGAAAAATGCTGTAATAAAGCAAAATAGGACATTTTTGTGTTGATATATTTTTGGTGGCATATTAAAAATTTTCTACATACAATATATGGACGTTGATAAACTAAACTACATATTATGTAATAGTAACTTTAATAAAATACAAAAAGTTGATATTTCCTTTTCAACCAACTCTGAAACGTTATCATGACCAATCTGTTGGCAATTATAGTCGATTTCCTCTAGTTTCTTTTTGCTTTCAAGTTTTGTTTTTTGATTGTCTCGAAAACCGGACACAAACAGCATAACCATTAGTAAAATAAAGCGTTAAAACTTTTACTGAACAAATGAAACTAGAGAATGTCGTTGGCAAAACAAGCGATTTAACGGAGAACAACTGACTGTTTCGACGCTTATTCTCTCTTCGTTCTCCGCCCTACAGTTTTATTGATTGTTGTATTGTAGTTTTAATTTTGATCAGTCATTTAGACTCAAACTGTAACTTTTAAGCTGATGTTAGATAAGTGAATGTGTAGGTATGTACATATATATGTTTGGATGTGAGTGTGTGTATGTGAGAAAGAGCAGGATCATGTAATCCATGTGAATATATCCGGAAGACTGTTTCTCGCATAGCAGGACAAGGACGACAATGACGACGAAACTGAAACGAACTGGGGATTATCGAGTTGTGTGCGCACATAGACTAGACGCCCCCAGAAGTTAAATTACTTGCTAGACAAGAAATTTTATCTCCGAACTCATTGATGAGAATCGGTATTTTTACTAAAATGTCAGTTACAGTTTTATTAAAGAACTCAGGTGCGATTCACATGCACTGATTGAAAACTTAGTTTGCTAGAAAAAGGTGATATATAATTCAAAAGGGTAATGTCCTTATTGCTGCGATATATATGTCATTTAGAATTATGGACGAGGGATAGCTGTTGTATCTGTGTAATGCAAACACGTTCAGGATACTGCGGATCTTCTCCAGTTTCATGCAATGTGTTTGTATTAGTTTCAGGGGAGAGAGACACTAAAACATTACAACATGTTATTTCGTGTTGATGTTATTAAGCTTAAAGCTCATTGTGCAGTAAAATTATCAATTTAAGTTCGTAATAAATCTCCTGAAATCTACACAAAAAGGACTTTACTGTGTTTTTTTCTTCGTCTCTTTTCTTTCTATGTTCATCCCTTGAAAACATAGTGTCGGTCGAGTGATGCTGTTGAAAAATTCACACAATTTCAACGAAAAACCAGACACACCCTTGAATACAACACTCGAATATCTACCGACTCTAATCCAAACGACAAAAAAGGATTAACCATGGAACTGTAAAGGGACTAGTTCAAATATATATAAATAAACTAGAAGGACTGGTCCATCCTTGTAATGATAATGATGATGATGATGATGATGACGAGGGTGAGTTAAAAACGTAGTGCAATTGACCCTTTAGACTCTAACAGAGACTAAAAACAAGGGGCGTGTTTGGTACATGGGATGAACATTGTTCAAGTTGGAGAGAGAGAGAGAGAGAGAGAGAGAGAGAGAGAGAGACAGGATTTTCGGCGACGTTATATTGGGCTGTAGGAGATGTATGCAAAAAACAGGAGAATTGGCTGGTATTTGCTTGATGACGCCCTAATATGGTTATTGCGGTTGATATCATCTGAGGAAATGGAACGGGAAAGGTCGACATTTTCTCTTGAAGGCTCAAATTTTTAATTAATTTTAAATATTGAACGATTTTGATTTGTTTACATCGAATCTTACGTTATGTAATACTTAGGCTGATATAGATAAGAGTCTCTTGAGCTTTAAATGGAATGTTTATTCAGCAAATTTGTTTGGACAGCACTTGGACTAGCTTTGTCCGGTTCCGGTGGCACTACGATATTACGTTTGTTATAACTAGCTACATCTAATCCGGAGTTTCCCAAATGGATATACGTTTCCTCACATGGATCTTCCCAAAATACATTTAGCTCAAGAACACCGCTAGCAAATAACGTGCTCACATTACATAGGGTGACACAACCCCACTTTATATTCTCTATCTTTATCTTACTGAC
>JAZBHA010000088.1:0-13858 GCA_037464855.1 Iselma pallidipennis | reverse complement strand
AGCGTTCACCGAAAGCTATCGAATACATTTAAAAATCTGACCGAAATTTTTTTTCTTACATGATTTCTACTATATTTGGATTCAAACGCAACTCTACATCTTTATCGTTATCTTTGAGGAGTTGCTTGGCAGTTAAAATCAATCCAAACGAAATCCACATTTTTATCTTCATCTTCATCTTCTCCCCACCCATTTACAGCTGACAACCTCGTCCAATAGTAGATAAGTTCACATAGTAAAGGACGGGGATATAAACTTACGATAGGAACAAGGGTAGATATATGATTTAATATGTCCCGCTAAGCTTGCTGAGCGGAGCAAGAATATCCCTAAAGTGAATTGAAATTTCCTTATGGATATCCATAAAGTTGAAGATAAAGATAAAAAGTTGCGTTTGAATGCAACTGATAGTGTCTGGTATTTATACGAACGCGTACAAATACGAAGCAATACTAAGAATATGTGAATACCCCTAATATGTTTTAGTGTAATATGCTTCACATTTGATCATGACTTTGAGCAGTTTTGTCCCTTTACTTTTATGCATTAATTTCTTCAATTTTTTTTGGTAAGATTGTTCTCGATTCTTTAATAAGTTTTTTGTTAATTTGAATGTAAATTTATAGGATCTGAGGATGGCATATACCTATGTATACCGAAACAGCTGTAATCCTTTATTTATTTTTGGTTTATGAAACAATTGTGGAGCAGACTCCCAGTTTTATTTTTGTTTTTTCGTTTAAATTTTTAACAATCTCTCCACATTTGGTGAATAATTGTTTTTTATGGATTTAAAATATGTTTTCATTTTAATATCAGTTATTTTCGCGACATGCATCTAATATGCTTCTCCAGATCATTCTTTGATATTTTACTTTGGCAAACATTTTAGATTACCTACCTCTTTTAATTTAAATTTTATCTGAAAGCATTTTCTTGGCAATTTTAATTTTCATATCGTATCGAAGCTATTTTGTTTGATTTAAATCAGGAATGTTTTAATTTAAAAATTCTTTATTTACAAAATATGATTATTTCTAAAGGTAAACACGAGGCAAAAGTAAACAAATATGTAAACAGGCAATATTTTTTTGGTAAGTACACCAGTTAATTAGTTAAGATTTATTCTTTAGAATTTTAAAATTCTGCGAAGTCAGAAATGAAATCTTGACCGATTATAGCTGCCATTGTGGTCAGCATGTCCAAGTTGCGTTCAAGCATGTAATATTGAAGTGTTAGAATTTGTCCGTTAAATATTTCCGGTATGTTGGTTTAGGATGTACAGGTATGTTCTTCAACATACCGTCGTTTAAAATCACTTCCTCTGTCAAATCGATAATTTCAAATGATTCAACTATTAACATGTCTAGTTAATAATTTTTGATCAGTTAGACGAATATTGTGGTACTAGTTTGTTAAAGATTAATACTGAATTGTCGATTCCAGTTGAATAATCTTTAACTAGGTTTCAGTGCATTGGATGATGCAGTTTATGACAAAGTTGCAGTCAAGTTAATTATGAACAAGGGAACAAACGGGGCCTGCCTTTAGCTATAGGTACCTGCTAGTGAAGTCACTAACAGACTAACATAATTTGCATTAGTCTTTCTGTTTAAGTACTGACACAAACTTCATATATACGAGATTGTCTCTAATTGCTTCAATGTTCATTTTCTGAAATCGCATCTCGGACTATTCACAAACGATTTAATAACATACATACATATTCAAGAACACGGTCGATGGATTTAGTTTAACATTAAATGTTGCTGTTCGTCCACAGAAATCTCCACTTTTAAAATGGATATTTAGCAATTTGGCGAAATTATGATAACATAGAGATACTATTATACATATCTCTCACCGGATTTCTCTGTAAGTTCACAAAAATGCATCTTGTAATTCAACTTGCCATTGAGACTAAATAAGCTTTTCCTGTAATCTAAAAATTACATAGAAATTTCAGAAAAATAAAACTAAGATTTCTGCTATAACGTCGTGAATCTTGCAAGGATGAGAAAAAAACTACTTACGACAAATTTCAAAAGATATTGGTTTTCTGTAGAGAAACTCCTTAATCTTTATACTTACTTTCAGCAGTCTAGTAATATTTTTGCCGTGAATTCAACATTTTTAAATTATTTCTATCAGTGATGCAAATTTGTTGTATTAGTATATATATAAGTGAACTTCAGTAATAAATAGTTTCCTACTGGTATAACCGACTGTCCTTTTCTTGTAGAACAATTCCGGGAAAATTGTCGACATTTTATCGGACGAATAATTGGCTCAGTCCAACGACAATGTTGAAACTATTTCACACGTCAGCCGCTTACACGTCCTTTCATCTCAATAAAACCGAACCTGGTGATAATTATAGGACTGTCATCCCTTTGATTCAAACCGCAATCCAACGAAATTGCATCCAATCTTTCAACATTGCTCATAGAATGGATTAAATGTGAAATGGTCAAATTAATGAAAGAGACACAAATTACCAAGATACAAATCGAAGAAATTAGTATTTTAAATATATTTGTGTAGTAATTCGGTTTTTATCAAGATAGTAGTAGAAAAGTCATTATCAATTTTGGTGTCGTAAGTATTTGTTATGGTCTTACCATGTATAGTAATATAAGTGCTCTATTTACTTCATGTCGTGAAGCGTGTTATCTATTCGATAAGGTCAGTTCTTGACCTGTCTCTATAAACTTCTCAGTTTATCGGGCGCACACAGGATTAGTTGTACACTTTCAGAGAGAGTCGATTAATCGCAGTAACTGGATTCAGTTAAATCGAGCACAGTAGGGTTTCGACCGACAATAGATAGAACCTGTCAAGACAAACCCTTTTCTTTTTTCATCACTCTCTTTCAGTGAAGAAGCGCGAAGAGAACAAAAAAAAACACTACTACATTTCCACCATTTAATCAAATATCTAGTAATTAAATTTTCTTACGAACATTCGAACAGAACTGACATGATTTATAGATTTGGGAGTGTCAGTGACAGTCGTATTATTTAATGTACATGATTGGACATTAACATAAACGGTGATTTATAGTTGAACAAGAGATACAGTCATAATTTTTTGGATGGTGGGTAGATTTATGTGTGCACTCTCTTCAAACTTGTTAGTTTTGTGCCTCGACATGTTGACCTAGAACAGTAAAGATATGGTCCTGTCAGAAAAACAGGTCAGACCGTTTTTATTTGTATCAGCAATTGATAAAGCTAAACTTGTCCATATAGTGCCGCCACCAACCAGCTTTTATGCACTATTCATATTGTTCCAATACATTTTACACTAACATAAGAACAAGGATGTTTTTGATGCAGTTTTTGCACATTAAGCTTGTAATAAGATACATTTTTGTCATATTGAGTTTAACACAATAAATGTGGCTCGGTACTAGCAATTTATCAAATTTTAACATAAAAATTCGTTTGTTCTTGAAAGCTTCATTATAATATTGCATTGTCGGTTTTAATTTCAAACAAAAATGTGGTTACAAAACCCAAATTTTAAATGTAATCTATTGATAATACCGGTTATAAGATCTGATAATTCCATCTATTCAATTCAGTCGATTAAAATAATGAACAAATTTAGTTTGCGATAAACAATTGTTGACAGGAACAAAATCTATATAGATATAATTATCTAGTGAAGGCTTTATTTAAACGTTTTTATTTACTGTCATTTACATAACAATAGATACTGGGAAAGCAAGACCAGAATGTCCATTCGTATTCTTGCTACTTTCATTGTCCTGTAAAAATACCGTCTTTTGGGAATCCGACGAATTGGATTATGAAAAGGAAAAGCTCGACTCTCTTTCTTTACAAATGGAAAATGATTTCAGATAAATACGTAACTTAATTAAACATCTGAATGATTACTACACTGGCTTCAGTTTGGAGACTGAATTCACTTAAATACTGAAAAAGAATATAAAAAAAGAAGGACATATAGCTTGCGGCGCGAGAGAATAGATGAAACAAAACAAAATGAGCCGAAAAAGGTCTATGGGTATATAAATTGTTGAAGAAAAGTTAAAAGAAGTGTTGTACTTACCCTTCACATTACACACAATGCTTGTGGCTGTTGAGAACCGTGAGAAATACGAGGTAATGATCAGCAGTTGTGATAAAAAAAAAATTTAATTAAACTGACTCCCATCTCATCCTCTATATAACAATGCAAACACTGGTCGCCTGTTTTTTTTGGTGTGTGTAATATATCTTTCTCTCTCTTGTCCTGTGTTTTGTTGGGAACGGGTCGAAACAAATTTAAAATGCAAGATAACATCTGTTATTGAAACGTCTCTCTCATGTTGACCTAAAAATTGCATCAGGAATTATATTATCTTGTAGTATTGTTGTTCGTTTGAGGAGTTTATGAAGACAATAATAATATGTGCAATCAAGGCTGAATTGTTATATTTGGAACTGATAACGAGCAATATATTTACAGTACACAAATTTATATTTAGATTTTAATTGAAGTGGAAATCCGACTCCCGAAATCCTAAAAAAAAAAGGAATTAAACAAACGATATTCGTTTTTAATAAAATTGCTTCTATTTTCGAATTGAGCTTTTGATAAAAAAAAAAAAAAAACACAAACGAAAAACATGTAGTTTATATTGTATTTTTTTAGTTTTCTACCATACAATGAATATCTGGTACGCTTTGAAAATACTCATGCGTAAAGTCAATGATAAAATATCTCTTAATATACACGTGTGTGCCGTATGTAGATAGATACATTGTAGCAATTGTTGGTTAGTGCAAAGGCAACAGAGTGGAATCAAGTAAATTAGACCAACACTTTAATAATGGTGGCAAATACACAGTAAATATATGTAACCCTATGAAACTAAATGACGGCAGCCCAGAATGTCGCACTTAATAATTTTATATTTCTATGAAATACATATATAAAATAAAATGTAATTTTAACCAACTATCAAATTATTTTCTTTGAATTAGAAAATTCCCCTAAAATTGCATTAATGTCTTGTCAAGAAACGAAGCAGTGCGAGCGTGAATACCAATTGGTGAAAATTGGTGGATGCGCCGGGATAATACATTTACGTTGTCCAATGCACGTTATTTATAACAACGACGTTATAACGACATATCGGACATAACACTGAAGAGTTTTTGTCCTAATAAAATTGTAACGTATCCGTTATATAATACCTGCTGATATAACGACCTTCACGCTATACGGTGCCCTAACAACAGGAAGGACTTCATATGCTTACCAGTTGGAATACATTACACAGCTCTTCGAATTACATAAAAATTAGTTCCGGCAGACCTCCACCACCACCACCACCACATCTACATACACATTTCCATGGGTAGTTGAGATTTTGTAAAATAAAGGGTAGTAGAGTCCACACAAGGCGCTAATTAAAACAGGCATATCTAACTCGAATTAAAACTGGTCCAAATTTCATCCCTTCTGCATATTCATTTCAAATTGAAATAAATTCAAAAATTATTATTTCTCGTATAAAATGCCTCTGGTGTTAAACGATAAATATGGGTGTTAGTTAAAAATATGCAAAAGAAATCAGCCGTCATATTCACATTAAAGTCGAGAGATATTTCCATTGAGGATAAATTGTTCCATTTACAAGTGTACAAGATAAAGCACAGAATTATCAATAAAAAAATCTCATATAGGCAATGAATTTTTTTATTCGAATTATTCAATTTCGCGAGTATAAACGAAAGTGTTTTTTTTTTCATTAATTTGAAAATAGTTCAAGTTTTTCATTGTTGAGGTGTAGATGTGTAGTAAACCTATCTGTAAACTTGAAATACGATTATTGTCTGTGCGTAGAAAGCCAGCTGCTAACGACAACAAAGCAACCTGAAGAAAAAAAAATGAATAGAAAGACGTGTAGCAGCTATTATAAGAAAATTGATTTAATTTAGAGGATTTATATAGGAATCGGAAATATTCGATCCATAAGTAACTACATAGTCAGGAGAGATACAATTCTTTTCGTAAAATCCCAATGTTTTGTTGCTGATTTCAGGGATAACTTATAATTTAGTTTATTCATTTATTTATCGGATTTTCGGGTTAATTTCCCAAGCTCTGAGTCTGCGACAAAGTTCATTAATATTTGAAAATGCAGCAATTGATCGTTCCAAGTGTTAACCTAAGAATTTCTCTCTAGATATACCGGCAAACACAAAGAAACACTATATAGACCAAACTATAGCTCACTTATTCTCCAACATTCTGATTTATTCAGTTGGCAAAATGTATCTATTCTCAAGGGGTTAAAATGAAGAACTATATTGTTGTTACAATATTTATATTGCAATCTACTGTTGGTCACATTAGAACTCCTGACACCTGTCGAGTTCTCAAAATCCTTCTCACAATACCTTTGTGACTTGTATTTTTCGATCTAAACAAGTATGAAGAAAATACAAATATTATTATATAAATATAAATAGACTTTCGTTAATATTATGTCGTCGACCGCAAATTCATGTTAGCTATCATGTAGACAACGACCGCCATCACCATCAGTAACAAACAACAAGGGAGATGAAAGACAAGTGAAGAGTGAAGAAGAAAAGACACCCGACGTTCAAAAAAAAAAAACGGAGGAACAACGAACGTTGACTGAAGATCTACGGGGACCACCGTTGGAACGCTTTTCATAAGACAAGCCATGCATAATTCATGGATCAAATTGTTAATGCTCGCCTAAAGACAATACCGTGCCGATGCTGATTTTTAAAATGTTTTTAAGAAAATTGTATTATCCACCACCGTATTGACGTACCGACTGAAAAGATTATGCTAATTTCTCTACTGTCGCAATGACATTTAAAATATCTTGACGAAAGAAGTCACAAGGACATGGTGGCGATTTAAGTAAATAACTGATTTAAATATTTTTTTTTTTGGGTGAATTTAATAGAACCGAATTTTACTTTCTATAATGAAAACAGGGGTAAGTGTTTTTTCTCCTGTATTGATATAACGTTTCTTGAAAATCAGCAGAATTTAAAAATTCAATTAAACCTTCCCATTTTATCGTGTTTGTTAAACTTAAACTTTATGAGAGGACGTTGTGAGCTACACTTTTTGTATTTTAAATGGATAAAGTTCCTATCTCATTACTAAAAATGTAAAATTTAAATAATTTACAAAGTAACTCGTGAAAAACCAATTAGACAAATTAAAACTAAATCGATCAAATTAACAAATTTCATATATAGATAGCAATTAGATTGTACAGAAAAAAAATACATTAATTGATAATTATTTTGTACGGTGATAATTCTGTATGTATCAATTACCTCTTAACTATGTTAATATCATTTAAATCATCTCTTTGTTTCGTTATACGTCTAATACATGTCCGCTAGTCATACACACAGTCATCAATCAATACAACCAACCAAAGTAGCTGCTGGCAAATTGATTTGCAAGCTTTGATGGCAATTCGTTTCATCACATTTTCGATAAAATTGTAATTTGAAAGTTATCTCCATCTTCACAAATTAACGCTGCCAGCTCTATCGAATTCAATATGTGTTTTTATTCAAAATATACACGACACATTGTCAGAATTTAAATCTACATAGATAAATAAAGTGTTATTTATATTAATTCTCAAATATATGGTAACAATTCGATTAGAATAGTGAGAGGGTTGTTTTTTATTTTGGTATGGAAACAATTTCCGTATCGGTTAGCACTTACCTTGCCATTGCCATTAACTAACTAAATTAAGAGCAAGCTAGTTGAATTTTGAATTGAGTAGTAGCGCGACTATATAATAGAACAATAATATTTCCTAGTTGAATTGAACAGTTGATTTCCAAATAATGATATAACACATATCAGTAATTAATATCATTGTAATTAAAATGAAAACTAATGAAATTTGTTTGTGAGTAACACACGTGGAGAAACTGAAACCAGACACGTGCAGATTACAAATCAGTCAATCTAAATGATTCGATTTCATACTACATTGCTTATTATCAGAATTAGGATTTTCTAAAAATATTGCTTCAAAATGATGGTATTTTCTATTACGAAAACTATCACCATAAATGATTCCGGTCAATCCAACGACACCATTGTCCATTGTAGGCTTTCAGGTGACGGCCTATTTTACTTTGAAAAACGACCGCCGTCGACTGCTCTGCTTCCTTTCTATTGTGTTCTGGATTTTTTAATATCTCTCGCAGCAAATTGGCTAGCACGACAATAAAACAAGAAAAAAAACAAAAACGGAAATAAAATGGTGCGAATTTTCGATTTCCAGTTCATTCCATTAATCGATGCAATTATTGTCGCAATTGTTAACCGAACAACAACAAAAAAATCATCTCCCCACAGTTATCTTCTTCCAATATTGTTGTAATAATGACAACAATCGAGCTATAGTATCAATCAATATATAGTCTTCAAGACTTTAAAGTGATTCGGAAATTTACATTTAAATTATACTGAATGCTGCTGGTGTATTTCGTTCTGGATTTGAAAGAGAGACGCGACGCGACGCGACGATTGAAACATTTAATCAACGTTTGTAGTCTCAATCAAAAGACAGAAGCAACGTTTTTGATAATAAAGCGTCAAGGATCTGTTGTTGTACGACTTTCAAAATAAATTGACAATTACTTCTTCATAACTGCTGTTCTACAGCTAATATCTTTATTATCATATTTTTCGTGGCCAAGAGGCAGTATCTTTTCTAAATACAATCTCCCCAAGATGATTTAGACGGTAATTAAAATTTTTTGATTATAAATGTCACAATACCGATTATTAATATTCCATGCTTCCACTTCAAGCATTTAATATTTATTTGTAGTAAATATAAATATTCTTTCCGGTGCTTCACCATTCTGAGTACTATTTTAATAATTTAGACGCCTCTATTTATACACGAGTGGTATTAAATTACAAACTTCTTAGAGGAAACTAATTTTATTCTTCTATCTATCTGGTAACTACAAGCGAGGTTTCTTCTTGAGTTTCGTCTTCGCCCACAAGGCAGGACCTCGAAAATTTTGAAAATACTATCTGGCGAACAAATCATTCCCAAGTTCCAGCATTCAATTTTGAAGATATAATTGTTTTCAAAATAGGAAAGACTCAATTTGAGTCGTGAGATGTATGCTGACAAACATCATAACCATTTACAATGACTGTCACGTAGAAGATACATACATATATGCTCTCGTAATCTAAAGAATGTTGTGGATGCGAAAGAAAAACTTTATTCTCTGGTTGTTTGGTGTGTTTCTCTATTATCGTATAATTGTTGAATGGTAGTGACTTTGATATTAATAAAATTAGTCAATTTTATGAAAGAAACATACCTGATGGATATAAAATTCAATTTGTCAACACAAATGTACAATAATTGCACCAGAAAATGTACAATAAACTTGAATTTAATTAAAACAATTATTCGTACAGGTGGTATATGTTATATATAGTTGGTTACATTTCAAAGCGGCAACTATTTCAGGAATTTTCAGACGTAATTAAATTTTCCTGTAGTATTGAAATAACTATCAATTACTGAAATAATAATAATAAAGCCAAAATAAGTTTTCGCTATAATGTCGCTAGAAATTTTCATTAGTTATCAATAAAACTTAAAGGTTTCTCTACAATTCATAGTTTGCCCAATAATGAGAACGTTTTATCGAAAATTGTACATAATTTGTGCAATGCAATTCCGTTAAATTCAACATTTTCCGGTAAATCATATAAAATAGTCCTATTGACCTTTCATCCGATCCTTTGACCGTTGAAAGCATTCCATAGACAATAACCGTAAGATTTTACGTCTTTCCTAGAAATTGTTCACACAACTCTTCCACAGAATCTCGGAATCGTTTCCAATTAAATCACCATGTAATAAATTGACACATAATCATAAATGTCCTATAAGTAACAATTCAAATATTATTTAGTCTCATTAAAACATAATCATAAGACCCAATTTACAAGCTAAAACAGTCACCGCTAAACTGTGCACACCAGTATCCAGTAAATCTGTCAAACAGGCGTGTATAGGAACATATACGAACCCTTTTCACTAAATATCATCACCTCCCCCTTTATTCTATAACTAATATCAACATTCGTAACGATCCATACCTCTACAGTTTAGGGGGAGTTTACCCTCACTTAACGATTATTTAATTACGGAACGCACCACTAATCCGCCTTTGCAGCTATGATACGAACTATTCGCACTGACAGAGTAGATCCTGGAACTGTATCGAGAATAGATACAGTTTTTTTTTTGATTAATAAATAATAGGAACGGTATCAATATTTTCCATTGGTGCATAAATATTGTACACGAAATGTTTGCATTTGTTTATGATTTTGATAAGCTCGTTGGGATTTTATAGTGGAATCATGGTACAGTACACATGCATCAGAGAGTGAACTGAATTGTAAATGGATTTATATCGTGTTTTGTTGACAAAACTCTTACAGCATTTCGGGATAAGGCATGTAATCCATCGATTTCCTGCAGTTATGAATGTAAAGATGCACTTTTAATGCATTTAATGTGCAGCGATAGGTTCACCCGAGTATCAATGCCATTAATGTTTATAACACTCTATGATATGATAAGCGGTGTACTATTTTATCAAAGAAACAATAATAATATAGAACATCTAGTACATTTGGTGTCGTTTCTGTGCATATCAATTGATTCCTTTTTGCAAAACATGTAATCGGGACACAAGTCGTCTTAAAGCTTCAAGCTTCAACATTCTGCCACATTAAATAGTAATTATGATGATTATTATTTAATATACATATACTAAGCTTTTTAGTCATTGTTCTGTAGAGAATTAGAGTTTATTGAATTGATAAGGGCTTTATGAGACTGTAAAACTTTAACTATAAAACCTCAAGTTATACTATTATCACGTCCCTTGAGTTTTTACTGGTTAGACTAAAGAAATCTTTTATACGTTCTAATATGTCTATTGAAAATATTCAAATAAAGTAGTTTTTATTGAAATTTCATGCCTCAATTTCCATTTAGATGATTGAACAATTCTGTAGAATTTTCTAAAATTGTGTGGAAAAACTAGCAAGTACTTTTTTTTGTTTTTCATTTGTGTTAAAGTTTTTGATGCAAATTCAACGGATCAACTTGATTTTCTTGTATTATTTTGCATTCAAACTTTCTTCTGCGTCTAAAATCACATTTTAACCTTTTTGGCATTTCGTGTTAATTGGACAGCAACAAAATTCTTGCAACATTTCACCATTAAAAATAGCGACCATCTAAAGTGTCACCTCTGCAATTATTCGTAACTACCTTTGTAATTTCTGAATTGTACTACCACCAGCTGGTGTTTAAATATAAGTTCCATTATATCTATATATAAAACAATGATAGAGCTATACCTATATCAGGCAGGAAGGCAAGGAAAAGCAAATTATACACAAGTCTTCTCTCGACAATTTTCGTCGTTTTATTTGTCACAAAAGCGAACTATGATAGAATAAAATGATAGAAGAAATGGCAAATAACAATTGAAGATGTGAAATACTACATTTTGAATTGAAAAGGGAATTGAAACAAACACTGTCTGTTTGACAATTTAATGGAGAAATGAACAACAAGACACGAACAATATCTCTATTATATTTATCTGAAAAATTACAAACGAAAAACGGGAAGACACAAGCTACAGTTAACACAGGGAAATTTGATGGTATCGAACAACAAATTTCGATTCCATCTTCAATTTAGATCTCTTTTGTACTGTGTGTTTATATGTACTATGTATGTATACTGCTTCCTCCTCCTCCACCACCTCGTCGTCGTTTTGTTCGTTCTCTTTCTGTCTGTTTTTCTGGATTTATTTATCAATAATGACGGATATGGGGATGAAATTTATGTTTTTATATCCCATATTGCTGGTAGCGGTTACACAAATTTTATAGCTCAAATTTATGGATTAAATAAAAAAGAATTATAAAATAAATGAAAAATAATAAAAACCCGTATCGTTGGATAGTTTAATTTATGAAGATAAAGGACTCGATTCAATGGTTTCCAAATTGAATTTCTATATTGTCTGATAGATATTGATCATACTCGTACATACATATAGTATACAGTATACATCAACTTTATGCAAAGTGCTCAATTGTTTCAAGACAGACTAAACTAAGTTATAACAACAATAAATGCGTCATTGCCAGATACAATGTTTGTAGTCAACTGAGACAAGAACAAGCAATTTACTAACTTCTTAGTCATATACTACATACAGTTATAGCATAACAAATATTCAATAAAAATTTTAAAGAGGGAGAAAATTCACAGAGAAAAAAAAATGTCACATAAATTTAATGGTTCATTTTGTTGCTCTTGATAAAATACGAATTGAAAGAATATTGAAAAGTGAATTCTTGGAAAATTTTCATTTTAGTATAGATAAAAGGGAGCTTTACAGACTTTCCGCCGCAATCTTTTCCATGTTTACGCTTAAAAGTCTGTATATTTTTTTATATAATTATTTGGTTGCCTTTAATATCTCCAGAGTATCAAAAAAGTCTTACAGGACAATTTACCTGAACAACAAAAAAAAAAGACGACACGTAACGTTGGCTAATTATGAATAGCGATCACTGTCAGGCTTGACTTTAAACAAGCTCTGAAATATCAAAGCTTGTTGCTGAATTCCAATTAAATTAGCAAATTAATCAATTAAAAGGCAAAAGATATTGTAAAAGGTGAACATGAATAGAGAACATATTCGAGGCAATTACTTTGAAAATACCACCTCTTCATGTGGGGATTTTCCTATAAAAATCAAATGTAATTTTTATTATTGTCAAATTGTAATGATTCCTTTTTGGTGGAAGTCTCTCTTTTTTTTTTCTATTGACAAGAAGAGGTCATATAAATACGTGTGGATTTGTGTGTATATAAAGTCAAGGGACTCAAGGCGTGTGAAAGCTCCCTGTAGAGTTCCAAATGGAGTCGTCGTGATCATTTGAATAAAACCAACTAGATATATGGATGCATCCGGGCAAGAAAAATATGCAAAATGACGAAAAGCATAAATCAGATGTTTAAATGTCAACAAAGTTACAGACATAGAATATCAAGTGGTTTTCTAGTAACACATCGATCCGAGGACGGTTCGAGAAGTGTTCAGATAATTTTTTTCATCTTCATGTAAGAATAACGATACCTTTGCTTCATTACTATGAGTATGAATAAATGGCAAGTTTAGTGTAAATTAATTTATCGTTATTCGTACAGACACAGGATCTGTTCAACAAACATTATAGCAGGATAATGTCGACCTATTCCCACTTTTTTTGTGTCATTAAAATGAAGCTGAATGCAAACATGAACCTCCACTCTTTTTTCCCTGTTATCTACCAAATCTGTCTCATTAGCCTTTTGAAAATCTAGTTGATGTAGGTATCTCATTATCACTGAAACAAAATTCAACAAAATCCTTTAAAACTAAAAATCTGTTTTGTACATATACCGATAAAAAAAGAAGCAGTCGTTAATGATTCACCAAGTTCTGTCCTTTCTTTGTAAATGTCAGAAAATCATTACCACATTTGCCATCAAAGGAGAATCCACCTGCTAGCCTCATTTTTATCGTACAGTCGTAATATGTAAAGCTTCAAACAGTTTCTCAGTAAACTCAAGCTTTCATTTTGGTAGACTTTTTATTTCGTTATTATTGTCGACTGCACACATAATACCATAAAAATAATTATTATATATAGAATAGTTTATTTTTATTTAATCTAAAAGTCCTTATACCTTGCGGTGTCG
>JAZBHA010000087.1:105799-140855 GCA_037464855.1 Iselma pallidipennis | reverse complement strand
CGTTGTGAATAAATATTGTTTCAAGAAAAGAAAAGGAAAGGTGATCATTTAATCGTTTAACCCTTTACACTATGTATTCTTACAATTGTGTCCTTTTTTTTTCGATAGTGTTCTCATCTAAACGACCACTTTATATTCAACCAACTTCCCTATATTACATTGATTTCCTGTTTTCTATACAATAGTAAAGTGTGTATGTATCTTTAGAGAAAAAGTTTTCTAATTAAAACATTTATTATTTGAAATTACCATAACAGGATACTACATAACAATTGTAAAGGATTGAATTGTTGGAATTGTTGGAATTTTTGAAATTTATGTGGCAAATTTTCATACTTGTTATTATTGTTACTGTGTGCAGCATATTTCCATTAATCTGTCACATATTTTTGGTTGGTGTTTATTAACAAAAACAACATCCAAATAAAACAAGAAAGAATGAAAGATATTTTGTTGAAATCGTTAATTTTTAAGGGTCATTGCAAAAATTCTTGCCACATAATTTATATCGTTTTCACTCAACACTTTCTGTAAATGTTAATAATGGAAACGATTCGATTTATTAAAAAAAATTTATACTGGTGATGGTGTCGTTTACGCTCCTTTTCCTACTGGTTTTTTTCGTGGGAAAATTCACGCAATGCAGTAGTCTGTCTGTTGTTTGATAATAGATTAGACAATAGACAAACGTTATTATCAGTTTAAACAAATTTTTACTTTAACTTTGACTTGACAGAATATTTTTCTCTAAAATCTAAAAATCAAAAAAAAATACGTTATTTCTGTTCTTTTGAACTTGCAAGTTTATTTTGACAAGTAATTAAAGTTCTAACAGTAGAGATTTTATAATTATTTAGTTTATAAATGATGTATAAAAAATATATTTTCCTATACGTTCATTCTAACATAAAACAGATTGAAAGAAAAATTCATAAATTATAAAATTTTCCTATTAAAATTAACTTAAGCTTTTTCAATATAATCAGAAACAGATGTTTTCCTATAAAGTTCTCCTTTTTATTTTCCATCTGGATCAAGTATTGACAACCCAAAAATCCATCATTTTTGTAGATATTTTGTCAAGTTTCAAAGTTTATTTTTTTCAAGAAAATCAATAAAAAAATGGAATTAAAACGAAATAAATATATGCAAATTTATCATACATATAGGTATTTATGTAGTAAAATTATGTAGGTAGAGAACGAAAGGGTTGTTTTTTTATATGGATTAGTTGATTGCGAAATTATTATCATATGTACATCTGTTAGGGGGTGTGGTCGTTCCACCAATACAGAATATAATGAGTGGACATTTAAAAATTTCACGACCATCTATCATAATCAGTTATCACATATCCAAAGGGAATTGTGTGTGGTTTACTCTTTCTGATAATTATGCATATATGATAATATGATAAAAGGGGGTGATGTCTCTATATACAGGTGCAAGTCGGTGGTATTTATTAAATCATATACATTTAGACACTAATGAAACTGGTACATTATAGGATTTCAATCTTTTGGAATGATAAAATTGTATATATTTTGTATTATATTATTGTTGCCATTTTGAATAAATATCTATAGACAGAGAGACAAAAGGCGCTTTTCAAACTCAATGACAACCCAACTGAAAGTGTTGTTGTTTAATAAATTTATTTGGAAAATGGGGAACAGGAAAAGTTTGTTTTTTTCTTCTTTTATGTTGTGTTTTTTTTTGTTTGAATAGGCAACGGGGGGGTTGGTTCGTTGGTGATTTACTTTTGTATTTTCCGTTCTGTAACTTTTATCTCATCTACTCATACCATATTCTCTGTCATAATAAAATATTTTGTGTATACTTACCTACTTTAAAAAAATCAAGATCTTTACAAGAATATAAGGAATTTCTAGTGGTGTTCCTCTACTTTGTAGTTCTATGCAATATTCAAACAATGCAACAATTGCACAATGATCCGGCATTTTCGTTTAAATAGAGAAATTGACTATAATATAATATTTGATGTGATAGAATGAATTATAGTTGTGGCGCCTTCATGATGTGTTGCCGTCATTATCGTCGTTGTCGTCGTCTAAATAAAACAACAACAACGACAACAACAACATTGAGCGTCTTTCATTGCCTTTGCTTTATCGTTCTTATGATGAGTCTGTAATCCTTCGTTGTTCTCCTATATACTTTTACACATACATAGAAGGAATCATAACCACACGGATATGCTGTATTTATGTGGAACGCTTTATTCGTATAATATAGAATTCCTCTATTTCGTAGCTTTAGCACACGTCTATTTTCCCCCCATAGACCTCATTAAATTTAACACCAAAACATCAATATAGGTACTAGGTGACGTATTATACATATAAATGTAACAAGACAGTCAAGAAATTCACAGAGATCTAATGAAATACAGTAGAACTCTGCTATTACGACAAACCTAACACGGTCTGAACAATATTTACTTAGGATATTTGGATGTAATGTCACTATTTTCTAGGTGCCTTAAATTTCGTTTTATCCGAATTCTACTGTATTTATTTGTATTTGTCATCTATGATTTGGTCAATACTAACAATAAAAGGAAGAAATCAAATATATTAATAATAGTAAAATAAACGAAAATCTCGATAAACAAAAATCGATTCTAATGAATACAATAACATTGTTATATGAGTACTTATCGTTAGGTATAATAAAACGTGTACGTATGTACGTTTGATTTTAAGAAGAAAAATGAGAAAAATCGAACGATATCGTTAAAGCTGTCAAGTAATTTAAGTAAAACCATTCCAGTTGTTTTAATTGCATCCAGAAAAGAATACACATGTGTCAAGTGTAACAATGGCAATAATTTCTTTTCTATGTTACTGTACCGATTTAATTGATTATTTGTTGTGAAATGAAATGTTGGATGGTGTTTTTTTTTTCTTCAACTTTTTGCCTGTCTTGGATACAAATAAAAGCAACTTTTGATTGAAACTTTTTCAAAAAAGTTTAGTTTATAAATTGCCAGAAAAACAATAGAAGTTTTCTAGACTAAAGTCTCGAATATTGTATTTACTGGTCGAGTGTAAATTGTGGTTTATTTTATGTTGTTTTTCATTTATTTCATTTTAGTAATATGGCTGCAATAAAATTTAAACTTATAGTCTAGCTATTTTGACTTGGGCCCTTTGACTAAAGTAAATCCAAGATATGTCAAGATAGTAGACTCAACATCTGGGCAGCAGGTATCTAGGAAATGAATTCCTTTTCTCTCTTGTCGAATTAGAAAAAATATGAGCCAGCTACTACTTTGTCTTCTCTGGTCTTCTGTGCGAATGTTAGGTTTACTGTCAATAAACTACTCCTATGTTTTTTGGACAGATGCTAATTTTGGTCTCATTACTATATCGTTGTGATTGTTTTATGGCTTTAGTCAAAAAGGCCAAGTCACAATAGTTGGACTATACTAGAGAGCTGTGTGGAATTATTTAAAAAACCCTAACTATTTACAATAAATTATAACTTTTTTTCAATAAAACAGGATAATAATGGCGGTAGAGGCTATGAATATAATGCACAAAAAAAAGTAAACATTGGTTTATTCAACATCGATCAATTATGTATGATAATTCTAGGTCATAGCAATTAAAATATGGTGCAAAATTTACATAAACTGTGTAACACAATGTAAGAGACCTCGTAAATTTTTAGAGATTTTCTATCGATTTATTATTATATTCTGAAATTTTGAAGTCTCATTCTAGCTAGCAAAACTATCTGGATTTTTATTGATAAATTTTTGTTTTAATTGTTACATGTTAACACATAGTTTACTTAAGATTTTATGTAACAATTATTCAAATTCAATCATAACAGTTAAAGAAATTAATTCAGTTACGTGTGGTGTTATTTTATTCCTTAAGATTTGTAAGATTTCACTGTTTTTATACCAAATCGTGTTGAAGAAGACAATAAAAATCATGAATTCCGATAATTCTTCTCCCTCTTATTATTATTATTATTATTTGATAAGATGAATGTCAAAAACTGGAAAATTCCCTTGATGTTAATTATTGTTTGTTACCTATATTAGAAGGGTTCAGGATAGAAAATAGGATTTTGCTGGTATTGCACACACATGACTTTGCATATAAATTGCATTATTCATTCATACTACAATATCATACTGCATTATAGGAGATAATGTTGAAAATATGACCTTTTAACATGTTGCAAAATTTTTTATTAATTGATTATTAAGAGAGAGGGAGAGAACAGGACAAATTCATATTAATATAAAGCAATAATAAATCTTGTTAATTGTGGTGGGTGAATAGTAAACATTGTTAACAATAAAAAATTGTGAAATGTATAAACATTTTGGCGGGGGCGAAGTATTCTGGCAATGACTGATAACAATAAAATTGATGTACTTGAAAATTTTTTATGTTTATGAGAGAGATTTTCCTTTCCCAACTTCATCCTCTCTCTCTCTCTCTTTCTAACAATAAAGAGGAAACTATATCGTTTGTTTTCTTCCGCAATTGAGCGAGAAAAATTGGAAAAGCCAAATCTCTTCGTTTATATGCTCCCCTTGAGATGTAAGGGAAACTTTTCTATAAATAATAATAGATATTGACATTGTGGTTTGTTCTGGTTTAGACTTTGTTATAGAACCGTTTACTATTATATTACATGAATATGTAAGTAGAGTGTACCTATAACATTTCTACCTGACATGATTTTATAATAACAAATTAACAAGAGGTAGTAAATGAGAGATAAATAAACAAAATCTTGATTATATATGTTTAAGTATTGTTTTTTTTTTGAACAGGTTTGTGGTTTGTACATACAATTTTTTTAATTGGTCACGCCTTTTTTTTGCAATTAAATGTAATTGTACACAATAGTCGTCGTCTGTGTAATAAAACATCAAGAAGGTCATATAATTTCGATTAACTTGTACAGTATAGTATAGTTTTTTTTTTATTCTTTAATCGTTCGTTTTTGTGAATTATAAGGCCCGGCGCATATTAAGACACAGGCAGCACAGTGCAGAGCAGTTCAGGTTTTTGTATTCCATGTAAGTTAATGGACCAGCGCATATTGCCCCCCAGTGCAGTTCAGTTAAATTTTTAAGACCCAGTTTCTTTCTGGCCTGTGTTTGCCTTTCTTTCCCTAACCCAAAATTCAGTGATTATCTCAGTAAGCAAATACTGCGTCCCAATATGCGCTGCCACCCGAACCTCCCTACACTGCGCTATACTGTAATGAGTCTCAATATGCGGCGGACCTAAGGGATATAAGTTGAGTGTAGAAATTGATGTAATGGGATGTAGTGAAATACTGGTAGTAATTTGGAAAATTCAACAAGAAAAGATGAAAGTTAATTATCATTATTGATAAGACGTGTATTAACATCTTGTTCTGTTCACAACTTACTATCCATTGATAAAAGAAATCATCTCATAAATAGATATCATTAAGTCAAAGATGCACTGTAATTTTCGCATGTGTGCTTTTTTTTTTAGTTTCTATCGAGACAATTAACAATGAATTTACGTCAATATTATCATTTATTATGTTCGTTATAAATATGTGGGTACACTAATCTATAAAAATACGTATCCATTGCTACCATGACGATGATGTGGTTGGTGATAAGAGATATTAATGTGAATTTCGTTGAAAATGTGCGGTTCAGACATGAGGTGAGGTGTACACATTACACGTAATATATCGAATCTAATTTATCGTAATGGAAAGTTTCCCAATGGACACCAAGAATTCAGGGTGGAAAAACGGGCTTAATGTAAATTGTCATAATTAAAATAATATTGTTGAAAAAATAAATAAATAAATAAATAGGAATTTATGATAAAAAATCGATTGGGGTGTCAGTTTTTTTACTTTTATTTGTATTCGTTCAGTTTTCGAACCATATGTTTACCTGTCTATCTACTACCTGTAATAAAAACAAATGATTCATACCAGTTCCAACCCTCTTATGAATTTTTATTATATAGGGGTGTTTCAACAAATAAACCGAAAAAAATCGAAATTTTCTATAATTAATTAATGAAACTCCTATCAAAATTACAATATGTACCTAATCCGGAAAATTTTATTTGTCTCGATTTTACCCCCCTCATGTCTTATCTTATCACATTTAAATTTCGTTAAATAAATGAAGGATGATTTAACGGATGCCATTGTAGTTATCAAATATCGTATAAATTCTTGAAATTCCCCAATTATCATTTCCCGTCTCTTCTCATTTTGGAAACTTTTTAGATTTTATCAGATTATTATTACTTTTATTTTTATGTTTCGTTTGAAAGTTTTATTATAATCATTATCTATCCTAAAATGGTGATTGGTTGGCTGGTTGGTTGATTGGTTGGTTGCCTGGTTGGTGGTTATATAGTTCATAATTTTCCACCGCCTCCATCCCCTTACCTTTTCACTACTAAAGTGATCGATTAAAACTTTTTCTTTTTGAAATCAGTCACGCATTTTAAAAAGGGTAAAGATGGTGAAAAGACGAAATCAACAACGTAGAATATATGTTCGAAAATTAGGACTAAGGTATGGATTGGGTGAGGGGGTTGGAAAAAAAAGTATCGACACTCTGTGAAAGGAGGGAAGGAAGCTTGTTTTATTCATGTTACAACCCCTATCACGCTAACCTTTCAAGTACCATCTTGAATATTCTCCAATGAACGGTAACATAGATGTTATCTGGCTTTTATCTTTCAGGTTTATGTGTGAATGTGTGTGTATACCTGTATACAGTATGTACAGAATAAAATTGTAATTGTCTTAAATTTACTACAATGGACGGAAACTACACACAAATTCTCTATTTTCTGTAAAAGTTCATAACTTTTACACAATTTCTTATTCGTCTTATCTCATTTAATTAAATCTTATTGTGTTTCCTCACATTAGAGAGGAAATAGAATAGAGAATTTCAAATTGTGTTTCTTTATTGATAGATAGCGTATGGGATGATGGTACATGATGGGTGTAACTTATGAACATATGACGTCAAAATTAAGGTCCAGCTTTTACTATCTATGGTAATATATCGACATTGAAATTGATATTAAATGACGTTGATTCAATAAAATGTAGGTTAATCGATTAATATTTATTATTTTATGAGAAACATGTAGAAGAATTATTGTTATTATTAGTAATAATCTATGAATCATACAACAATTTTTCTTTAATGAAGATAATTATCTAAAAATTAATAATAGTAGGTAGTAGTAATAAGTAGGTATTGATTAAAATTTTTTTTATTTGCGGACTTTTTCCAAAAACTTGTAATTTTCGTAAATCATTATTTTCAATTGCTTTGAATTATTGTTGGTAAACTTAGTTCGGAAACCTAATCGATAACTATTGTTAGAATTATTTAGGTCATACTGCAATCCAGTCAAAGATCTGAATGAAAATATCTACTTCTTGAGGAAATCATTAAATTATTTCTGAATAGATAATATTTACAAAGTGTTATCACTAGTACGCTCATTAAAACTTTACCACCCTTTATATCGAATTTAAAGAACAAAAAAATGGATAAACCTACAAAGATTGAGTTGTTCTTATTAGTTTTTAAGATAAAATTCAAGTCACAATTAAATTTGTATTTATTTTTTCTTGTTTTGTTGGTATTGTTATTGATTTGTTTATGTTTACGATTTTTTTTTGCATTAAAATTTCAAACAGTCGACTTTATTCATCATTAAAATTCAGGAAATGTGTTTAGTTTTGTTTTGTATATATCGGCTTTATTCAATAATTATACTCGCCCTTTTAAGTACTTAACCAACATGTGGTATTATCTTTTAAAAGGGTCCTCTAGAGATTGTTTTAGAGATTGATTCTCTAATTGTTATTCAATCAATTTAATTTATAAGAGAACAAATTGGAATTTTGAGAATCAATAATAACTAACTAATTAAAAAAAAGAAATTATTCAAATGTGTAAAGTTATCAGTAGGAAATTTGAAATTAATTTTACACATCTGACCCTAGACCTTTCAATAATGACATTTTACCGAATATGCTATTAACACTTGAACATCCCTGGGAAACGTTTGATCATTTTCCACACATTACAAACTCCCACTTTCTCTTTAACTGTTAGTTGTATAAATTGAAAATTTAATCATTTATTGAAATTCCATATACCTACATACATAGATAAAGTTGAATTATTTTTACGTATAAAAAATAAATATATTTACCGTCTTTTTCCGTTCTAATTTTACCCCATTTTATTCCACCACGACCTCTTCTTCTTTAATTACAACATCAGTGTCATCGTAAAAAAGCCAAACATAATTTTTACATTTTTAAATAAAATTGTGATATATTTTTAGGGTGTTGTGTTAAGACAGAAAGGTGTATACGTTGTCTCGTAAAGATTTTTATTTATTTCAACACTTTGAATTAAATCTCTTTGATGAAGAATTCAAAAAGAAGTTTTGTTGGCGCCCCTCAAAAAAAATACTCCCAATTGTCAAAAACTGAAAATTTGGAAAGACAACTTTCTAATGTGTCCTTATCTGTCTTTTGTTCTTGCCTTCTTCATCAATTAGTTTGCCTTTAATTTGTTTAGTTGTTTTTTTTTTACCTTCGAACATGGTAAAAACTACAAAATAAGGAGTATATGAAAAAAATTAACGAATTAGTTAACCATAAGTGGAATGAAAATGAAGATTATGGATGGATAGTAGTTGTAAGTATTACGTGAGATGATTCCTTCATATGTCAGGGCCGTGACTAGGCATATGTTACAAATTACTATAATACCTTCGATAATTCGAACTAGTTTCACTTTAATTAAGGACTTTTTTAGGAGAAAAAAAATAATGATTTCATTTTTTGTTGGCCAAAATTTGTGTACTCGAACATTTATTTAGATAAAATGCTAATTTTGTTGACAAAAACTAGTAAAACATGGTCTTCTTATTTGACTTGGCCCCTCTGACTAAAGCAACAAAACAATTATAACTAAGGGAGACAAAAAGTAGTGTATGTGAAGGGATATAGTTTATAGACGGTGTACCCAACGTTTGGACAGCAGGTATAGTCTGTCCCAGGAATCATGAGCTAAATGGTCATAAAATTTCGAACTAGTACGAACACTCATTATTGTACCTATCTTTTTCTAACACACACGTAAAGTTTGGTTACTTTCAATGAAGTACAGTGATTCAAGTTAAGCTGTACGTTCAGTATAAACGAAGGTGTGTAGCAGATGTTTAGGAAGAGACTACCTAGAAGCGTATGTCGGCGATAGTCAAACATAGTCAACCGAGCCAGTGGTTCGACCATATCCCTACCAGCAATATCAATGTTTTGGTTCATACAGATGTTTTATGACCATTTAGCTCATGATTCCTGGGACAGACTATGCAAGCTAGTAAATGAAAGTCTTGAGTCTTCTTCCTTTTTTTTCATCCACTTCTCTCATTTTCTAGTTATATCTATAGTGAACTTAGAATTTTGGTGAATATTAGCTTTTGAATCAAATTGCTTTGTGGTAGGACCCAACAAAACTGGAGCAGTGACAATAGAAAATTGCAATTTACAATCTTACCTGGGTGTCTTTTTTTTAAACTACCTGGTTTTAGGAATAAATCTCTTTTTCTATGCGTTTGTTCCAGATAGTTGGGCCCTACCATAAGGTAATTTGACTGTGGGGTTTAAACTATCTCTCTTGACAGATGCAAATTTTTGTTTCATTACTCCACTATTGTGGCTATCTCATTGCTTTAGTCAGAGGGGCCGAGTCAAATTAGAAGCACTATACATACACACAACAGTATGCAGACATTGTTGTTTATTATGTGCAATAAAAAAGATTTCCATCTTTGATAAAAGTTAAAATTGTTACTGTGAAAATGGTATTTTTCGTTTAAATTGTATGTTGAACCTTGAGTAAAAGTTTCCAATAATAAAAGAGAGCGACGAATAAATAAAACAAAATATATATACAATAAAATTAACTGCATTTCACGGTTTATGAAAAGTTGCATTATATTAATTCCATCAATTCAGTTAAAAGGTGAATAACTGCAATAGAAATATGACCATCTTCTAAACTAGGTATAAAATCAATATTTTCAATCTAATTTGTACAAGTTGGTAACCCTGTTGATTAGAATCTAAACACTAATATTGGTTTAGATTTTTAAAAACTTAACCGTACAAAGGAAAACCTTTTCCTATTTTTCACTTTCCAACATTTCCTTGCGATAACAACAATATTCCTAATAAATATTTAACTTTCATCCGTTAAATCAAGGATTGGATTTCTAAAAAAAAAATAAATAAGTGTAGGTCGTGTTTGTTTCTATAAATTTTCTGTGTGTATATTTTTTTTGGGTGTTATCTAGGACTCTAGGATAATGTCCTCAATAATATACACATATAGAAGTTTGAAGTCTATGTTTACTATTGAATAGAAAGAGAGAGAATGTATGACGACGGGACGCTTCTCTGGGTGTGACCCAGTTGTCTGTATGTTGTCCTGCTACTAGGAGCATACTATGCCAGTCGACGTCGACGTCTTGCCGTCGTAGCGTCGCCACTCATACATAAACCACTGCAGTTCGTTGAGGGTTACCAGAAAAAAATCTCATTGAAAAAAAAAAGTTAAAATTATCCTAAAGAAACACTTGAAGAATAAGTGGGATTGATTTTGTCGAAGGTAAAAATCAAGAATAAAACCTGTAGGGTGAGTTGAAGAATTTAGAAATAACTCAAAGGGTGGCCAATAAAATTCTATTTGTGTGTTTTTATTGTTATCGGTGTGTTTTATTTAAGATCGTCGTTTCTTCAATTTATTTTTAAAGTTTCAAATAAAAAAAAGTTAAAAATTTGATTTCTGATCTAATGTTATTCGTGGTGAATGTTATAAATGAAGAGGTTCGTTTTGACACAACCCTTCATTTTCAATAATAATCTAATTGACAACTGACAAAGACTGTTATTATTATTATTATTATTGATAAAGTCTTTTTCCCCTCTAGATCTTATGGATCAAAGGTGAATCAATTTATGTTTTATTATTCTACTTCCTCCCTCTAAATTGATTATATTTTAGTGATATTTTAATGTTTATATAATATAAACAGTCATATCATTACTAAATAATATTAACAATAAATGGGGGTAGTGAAATTATTTTACGATTAATACTTGGGGATTTTATATCCCCAGCTTATTTGTTATAGCAGGACTTCGTTCTTTAATCAAATAAATAGGTACTAATTAAATTAATTAATTAATACATGTTTGGAAATTGAGCTGATTTCACCCCTTTATCGTGTAATATTTTAACACCTTAGTTTCAAAATTGTTTAAATAGGACTATATGTACATTAGAACTTCTCTAATTATTAATTTCGACTAGAGGCGCATTATGGATCTCTGGGGCACCTTCAAGATTGAGGCCTTATGGCGAATACCTCATCATCATATAAGTAACCACCAAAAAGAAACTATATTTTCGATTCTTAGGTGCCTAGGCAAGAGCCCTTTTTGCTTACGGTATAACATTCCGTTGATTTCCACCTGTCTTCAAGTGATGGACAAATTTGTTTTTCTTTCATTTTCTAACACCTTGTGTTGTTGTTATTATCGATATAAACCGGCAAATTATTATTATAGACAGGCCGAAAAAAAAAGAGTATTAATATAAATCCTTCCATCGCTGATAAAATTGTTTGTTATTAGATTTAACATAATTTATGAATTTGTCCAAATGTGATGAGTGATTGTTTCGTTATAAATATTATTTGCAATTTTATTATTTTATTTGAGAATTTTTAAAATTTTATTATAATATGACCTTATTTATCGTGCTTATAATGAATGTTACGCTTTCTTGAAGAACTACTCATTTTTCAAAATTGATTTAAAAAAATCATAAAAATTCATACGAATTATTAACAAATGGATATGATAAGAGTATTGGTTGTTTTTTTTTTTGTTGCCCAATGATCAAATTTAAATAAAACCAGATATCAGATAATAAATGATGCCACCGCCGTTGATGAAAAGGGTGAGTTAAAAATACCCTATTTTCCCCTATATAGGTATAATAAAAGTGAAAAGATTCGGGTGAAAGGTAGATCAGATTCTTTCCATGTTACGCTTTATTACCACCATCACATTTTAATTGGGTTCAAATAGAATCGAATGTAGAGAGATATGTTTAGAAATTGTTTAAAATTAATCAATGTTGTTTTTTTTTTCAATCAATTCAATTATTTATTTTGTAAAATTTTTTTTTCGTCGTCAAAAGGACAAGCTTTTTGTTATAATGAATGGTGGTAGTACGTCAGAGTAGAGAATTTAATATTTAAAATGACGAAATTATCACTTTCCATTTAGAGTTAGTGGTGGTTGGTGGTGGTGGATATTGATTTTATTAAAAATGAATAAAGTTTAGTTCTCCCCTTATAATACAACAGCTATCTATTTATTAAATCATCGTGGCATAATTCGGGAAGCAACTGTTGTTATATAAAAGTTGCCTTGAAACTTTGCTACTTTTCTTTTTGCTGTTGTTGTTGTTGTTGAACAACAGCTTATAATTTTCGTCTCTCCTTATCATCTGCTCCTTCATCCTAAATAACATTGCATAGAAATTATTCTATAAGAAGGATTTGTCAATAAAAGTTCATTTTGTAGTGTTTTTTTTTGAGTAACTAGGAAATTTTAGCTTGTTTCTTGTTTGCAGGTGGAAGTTGGTGATGTTATATTGAAAGTGAATGAGACTGATGTGAATCGATTCACGACAAAAGAAGGTAATTTAATTGAATTAAAAGTTTTCATTATTTGGCACTAAATTTTTGTTAATTATGATTTTTATTTATCCGACACTGCATTGCCACCACAAAGACAAAAAAAATCACAAAAATGCTTTCTTTAATTTAAATTAACACAACATTTTGCTTTTCAGTTTTAAAATGCCTACGATTATCATCAGATCCAGTAACATTAAAAATAAAACGTGGTAAGACAATAATTTATTACATTTATAATACATTCACCTATTGTTTTAATTGCTTGAATTTTAATAAATTATTCACTTAAAAAAATCGATTATATTAAGAAAAAGTCAGAAATTTATCCTTTATTGTATTTTGTTTTATTTCTTTCAAGATCCAAAAATAAAGGCAACCGTTCGAAAGCATCTACTGTCTGTCAGTGGTAGTGATGGAGAAAATTGTAATCGTAGCAACTCGGCGACAGTTCAACAACAGCAGCATATAAATTCAGCTGCGTTGGTGTGTGGGGGTGGTGGTGGAGGTGGTGGTGGTGTTGGTGTTGGCGGTGGTGGTATCAACAAAAATAATCGACCAGAACCTGGAGTACATCAAAGCCATCATTATCAGCATCATGCACGTGCTAATGGAAGTTGTCCAGAAGAGGAACCCTTGTTGGGGGGTGGTGGTAATAAATATAATGAAGATAATGAACGTTTACAATGGGAACCATTGGCAGCTACAGAAAATATTATTAAATCAACCACTACTACAACTACAACTACAACACGAGGTCAACCGAAATTCGAGGCTTACATGATGACTGGTGAACATATATTGAATATTTCACGTATGCCCCAATCTGCTAGTATTTTGCCGAAACAACAGAAAAAGGTATTTACGATTAAACTCCAAAAAAAATTATTATTATTATTATTTTAATTGTAATTATTGTTGTTGTTTTGCCTTTGATAGATCGACAGTCTGCGATATCATAATAGTCACACTCACCATCTGCGTCATCAGCAGCAACAGCAACAGCAACAACAATCGCATTATCAGCACAGTTCAGTGCCAAATAGTCCAAACGAAATGGATTTAGGTTTAAAAGGCAATAGTAATAATTATTGTCGATCTGGTACAAATTCGGCAAATACATCTCCAATTAGTGCCAATAAATGGGGTGGTGATCATCATCACCACCATCAGCATCATTATCATCACCATCATCCATCACAACCACCCAATACTGGTGATTTAACATCAACAAAATCGTACGGTGGTAATAATTATGTGCGTACATCAAGATCTGAAGATCAATTGCAAGGTGGTGGTCAAAATGAATTCAATTCAGATATGAATGCTGTCAATATTGATGTTGATGAAGACATTACTAGTTCCTTGAATACATTGTTGGATACACGACCCGATTGTGGTGGTGGTGGTAGTAGCGGTGGCGGCGGCGGTGTTGGCAGCAACAATGCCAGTAGTTCAGTTGATAGTGATAGGATAGTATGGACATATAATGCTCCAGTGACAACAGCTGAACAACAACATAAGCAATTTTGTCATACATTATCGAATGGTAGTAGTTCATCACATAATAGTAATACATCACCAACATCATCATCCAGTCCATTACATTCTGGTGGTTCACCAGCATCTCCTACATCTGTGTCTTCCTCTGTGATGTCAAGTCAATCCGGTTCAAGACGATTACCTTATGGTGTGGCCAATACGAATAGTGGTTGTGTTGGATTACAACAACAATATAGTGGTCCGACAAATGGTGATTTCAGTGTATCTGAAGCTATCTCTAATATATCTAGTCCTGATTATCATGACGATGATAGTATGGGAATTAGGGATTGTGTTATGGAGATCAGTGATCATAGTGACAGTGACAGTACATTGTTAGTATCTGAACCAAGACAGAGACAAAACAGTAATAATAATAATAATAATAATAATAATAGGGGAAATAGTGATGGTAGTGGTGGTGGTGGTGGTGGTGGTGATCATCGTATTGTGATACAAGTCAAAGGACCTGATAAAGATAATGTAAAAGACAGAGGAAAGGGAGTGTGCTGTGATAATAGAAATCGAATGGACACCTACGGATATCAGGTTTCCTTTAACAATCAATTTAAAATTTGTAAAAATAATAATATATATATTTTTTTTTGTACATAGAGTTCGAGCGATACATTGGAACAAATGTATGATAATGACGAGGAAACGACACGAGAAAAATCATCATCACCACAATCTTCAGAAGATGAGAGTGATGTTGAAAGTCTTCATAGTTTCCATTATTCACCAAAAGCAGTTGATTTGCCTTCAGCCATACGTTTAGCCAAACGTTTATATAGTTTGGATGGTTTTAAAAAATCGGACGTGTCTCGACATTTAAGTAAAAAGTAATTTTATTTAAATCAAACTATAGATTGTCAATCAATATTTATAATAATCACTGGTTCCATCATTTTCAGTAATGACTTTAGTAGAGCAGTAGCTGAAGAATATTTAAAATATTTTGCATTTGAAAACGATACACTCGACATAGCTCTAAGAAAGTTCCTTAAACAATTCTCATTAACTGGAGAAACACAAGAAAGAGAACGTGTTTTAGTACATTTTTCAAAACGATATTTAGACTGTAATCCTGGATCTTTCAATTCACAAGGTTTCTATCATATTTTATATCATAAATAATTAATAATTGATAACATTTTTCCTCCCCCCAGATGCCGTACATACATTAACTTGTGCCATCATGTTACTCAATACAGATTTGCATGGACAAAATGTTAATCGTAAAATGACTTGTAATGAATTTATTGAAAACTTAGCCGGTTTAAATGAATGCGAGAATTTTCCAAGAGATGTATTAAAACAACTATATCATGCTATTAAAAATTATCCGTTAGAATGGGCATTGTATGTTGTTTTGCAGATATTTTTTATTTTACAGTTAATTTATTGAATTTGTTGGAATTTTTAGGGATGAAGAAAATGAAGAAACTAATGCACAGATGCAAATGAAAAATTCCGATCAAATAAATCTTGGTAATCCATTCCTGGATGTCCCGGTATCATCAAATGCTGTTGAATATAAAAAAGGTTACGTTATGAGGAAGTGTTGTTATGAGGCAAATGCCAAGAGAAGTGAGTATTACATTATATAACCCATATTTGACTTTATTTTACCACAAATTGGTAAATTTGAAATTAAAAAAAAACAACAACTAACAAATCTTAAATTCATTATTATTGGAATCAAAAAGATCGTAGTCTATATAAAAGTTAGTAGTAGTTATCCTTACTAACTCTGCATAGCATGTTGCAATACAATATAGCTGTTTCGAAGGCCTTTGCTGCATTTTTCTAGCACCATTTCACAAACGTAGTTGGAAGATGTTCTATTGTACATTACGGGATTTGGTATTATATTTACATAAAGATGAGAATGGTTTCCGTAAGAATCAAATGGGAGATAATTTACATAATGCTATTAGAATACATCATGCATTAGCAACGAAAGCTAATGATTATACAAAGAAACAATATGTTTTTCGTTTACAAACAGCCGATCAAGCTGAATATTTATTCCAAACAAGGTATAATAAATAAATTTAATAATTGTTTTTTAATTACTTAATTAATTTGAATTATGTTGTTATATAGTGATTCAAAAGAACTACAATCCTGGATCGATACAATTAATTTTGTTTGTGCAAGTTTCTCAGCTCCACCTCTAGAAGCTGCTGTTGGTTCACAGAAAAAATTCCAAAGACCTCTTTTACCTTGTAGTCATACAAAACTGAATTTGGTAATAATTGTCTGTTTATATGAATTAATTATGGTAATTTATAATTATCGAAATTTTTAGAGAGAACAATTAAGAGATCATGAGGAGAGAGTACTTAGACTGGAAGCTGAATTGGAGGAGCATCGAAAATCACCCCCAGAGAAAGGTTCTAAATCATTAATTGTACAAAACTATAAAGAGAAAGAAGGGTACTTAAATTATGAGGTTTGTAATTTGGGTTTTTCAGCAAAAAAACTATTAATAATTGTATTTTTTTTTCTTCAAAATAGGTGAAACGTTATCGAACCTATGCATATATGTTACGTTCAAGAATGTCACAATATCCAGAATTGGGTATTAGTTTGGTTGAAAATAGTATTGGTGAAGTAGATGAAGCAGCCAGTAATATTATATTACTAGATGGATCATCTAGTAATAATGGTGGTAATGGTGGTAATAATAGTAGTTTAATACCACCACCAATACCAGATCGACCATCGCCATCAACAAATAGGTATAGTTATAGACAGGCAATTTATAATCGAAATATATTTAATAATGATGCTGATATAGGCTGACGAGTTATGGGGGTGTTCTCAGCATGTGTGCTTTGACCAGTCTATCAAAAAATAAATTGTCTGATAATAATAATTATTATTTTGATAACAAAAACAATGCGGGATAGAAAATTGTTGTTGTGTGTATACAACTGGAATTTTATATTAATTTTTATTTATTATTTATAATTTTTTTTTTGGGGGACCACTAATATAATCAATAGATATGTGCCTTTACCAATTTTAACCCACGTGTAGATCTCACAGAAAACAGGTCGAATCAAAATTTTAGTATTATTAAAAAAAAAAAAATTGGTAAATGCTTTTTTTAAATTATTTATAAACAGAGCCGGACTGGACAGGGGGATATGTTTTTTTTTATTGGTTATAAGCTGAAGAGATTTCTTCTTATAAACTCCCCGGGGCCAAGGCAAGCCAGTCCGGCCCTGTTGATAAAAACTTTGAGATTATGTTGTATACAACAACAATGATGTGGAGTTGGAATTCATATCCATTTTTTTTTATTTTAAATTTTTTCCTTATATGTGGTATTTGGCAACTAATAAGCTTTATGTTCCTTATTGTTGTAAAATTGTGTGGTCTCTTCTGTTAGCTTATTTTTTTTGTTGAAAAATTCTATCATTTTCTATTATTTATAAAAATTTGTCTTTCATTTATATGTAATCCATTATGATTGTATTTATACCAATTTTTTTTGTTAATTTGTTGTTTGATGTTGTTGCTGTTTGTTTATGTTTGCTGATAATAACGAGGGAAATAATAGTGGTGGTGGTGATAGTAATGAAATATTAAAGAAGGTTTGAGAGCACCTTTTCTTAAAATAACGAAAATCTTGCTCTATCTTTGTGTTTTTTTTCTCTAATGTATATAAAACGATCTATAGAAATCAAAAATGCTTCTCTACTATTTGCCAAAAATACAATTTTTTTAATTATTAAGCATTTAGGAAATGCTCTTCCAAAAAAGAATTAATTAATTCAAAAAAATAGAATCATCAATTTTATCGAAAAAATCGTAATTTAATTAGCTCGTATCTAATTAATTAATTAGAAAATTAGCGCATGTACATTTTCGTAAAACAATTAGCCTATATTTAAAAGATAACATTAGTAATACTGTTTATTATTATCAATGTTAGTTTGACAATAAGGGCAGTTTTTTCTTTTTGTCTTGTGCTATATTGTTTTAAAGTTTGCCCAAGTGCCATAAACTATTTATGAAAAGATAATGTAGATTGTGCTCAAATGACTGGAAGAAGATCAGCATCTGCAAGTTTCAATAATGCAGATTTTTTGTATAATTTTTGATTCGATGAAGAACCGGAAATTTTGATTTTTTTTTTGTATGAATTCTCAATTCTTGAGCAAAATTATAGAGTTAGGGGCTGTGAAATTTGACAAAAAAAAAAAAAAAATACCAAACAAGAAAAGTAAAGATATCTATCTATTTAAAAACGATGTTCGTTAGTACCCTGAAATTCTAGGTTTAAGATGTGTATTACCAGTTATTATTGTATTACCTTATTCATGTTGTTGATCAGATGATTCTCCAACAATAATAATTCAAAAAAAAAATTAAAAAAACAAATGGCAAGTTTTGTCTGACAATGAATGGAACTCTATTAATAATAAAATAATAATAAAGATAAATAAATAAATAAATAAATGAATAAAATAAGTGAACAGTTATTTAAATTGATTCATTTTTTAGGTGTTGTTGTAGTTTTTCTGTGCACATTACTTACTACCCCATACGTCAAATAACATCCTAAGGTTTGTGTTAAACGATTACCTACAAGTTTTTCTATTTTTGAAAAAGAAATATAAAATATTTACAAATCTAACATTTGTACATAACACCTACACATAATTTTACACACGTGTTTTTTTATTGTGCGCTACAATCCCCCTATTCATTGTTCTACTAATTTGCTATTAAACTAATATTAGCTGTAATTAGTATTTTGTATTGGTAGATTGCTTTCGCTTTAATTATTACCCTTTGTTGTCTTTTTCCTTATCATGTTTTTTGATAAGATTGGCTGAATTATATTGCATGTTGTTTTTTCAATCTCTCTCTTTTTGCAACGATATTTAATTGTAATACATACCGGTTGTTGAAGAGCTTCTAGGTATATAGGCGAAAAGAGGCCGGGGCGAGATTTTGTATAAGGGCAACAGAGACAAGAATTGGTTTGTTTAGGTAGAATTTTACCTGCTTTGGACAATGAGGAAGTCCCCTCCCTTCACGTTGTACATTTTTGTCACTGTTGCCCTTATAGAAAATCTCTATAAAGTGTTCTCACTCTCGCCCCGGCCGCTTTTTGCCTATGTACCTAGGAGCTCTTCAACACCCGGTATAATATAAAAATTATATGTATTTTATGATATAATTGATAACTAATTTTGAATTTTTTTCTTTCTATTTATTTGCATGTTGTATAGGAGAACAGCAGATTGAGTGTTTTATTTTTCGTTTGTTGAGAAGAGAATTTCTCGGGTGCAATAGAAGATTGAAAAATGTATTTAAAAAAAAAACACACACACACGACATATAAAGAAATTAAAGGAACGTCTTATGGAATAAATATTAAATACTATATATATATATACATGATATATATTATATGAAAATTTATTGCTTTTTTGCTGTATATTTTTTTATCAAAACGAGGAAAATACACATTTTTTTTTATTATTTATTTTATTATTATTTTTTTGATGTAAATTTCATTCATTTATTGGTATTCATTGATCAATAATAATTGTCCATTATTAAAATTGTTGCTGTATTTTGTGAACAAAAAAAAGAAAAAAGTTAATGATGATGATGATGATGATGATGATGTTTAAAATATATTTTTGTGGAAATTAATATTCATGGGAATTTGCATGAATCATAATAATTGTAGATAAAACTTTTAGTTATTTGATATTTTAAAAATTCTAATGCATTGTTTTATTATTATTCGTTTTAAAATTATAAAGAGTAAAATAAAAACAGATATGTTGAAAATTGAATGATGAAGCTCAATTTTTTTGCATTTAGTGATTTTTTCTATTATTATAATAAACCCTGCATGGATTTTTTTGTGTAAATACATGATGGATCACTATGTTTTGATCCAATCTTTACAATAATACAACACTTAACGCACTATAATACCACTAAAATCAACTAATAGGTAAGTATCAAGCTCATTTTTACCAACATTCGATTATCCGAATTTTTCGTTATACTCGTTTACAACTAGTCTGAATTATCGAGGTTTTACTGTATTTCATAGTTTTTCTATTATGTAGGTCCTGGTTACCACTATACAATGCTTTATAGTCACTAGTTACAATCAACATTGCAACTATAGTAATAGCACCATCTATCGGTCTTGCTGACGATCAAGCAATTATAAGTAAAACCAACAATACAAAGTGTTAATGATGAGATTTCATTCGATTATCCGAATTTTCGGTTACAATTAGTCTGGATAATCGGGGTTATACTGTATTTTACCATTAAGTAGGTCCTGGTTACCACCAGTAACTATAGTAACTAGTTGGACCTATAGTAATAGCGCCATCTATCGGTGCCGCTGAAGGTCAAGAAAAGGTAAGTAGAGCTACACTTAACTACACTTCTAGTGTGTCATTTTCAAATGTTTCTTTTATTTTAAAGTTGTTTCTAATCAAAATAAATCAGCGAAATTGATAAAATGATATAAAAATTGTGATAAAAGCATCATTTTTCTATGAGTTTTAATATTATCAATAATACTCTGGATAACTGTACGTTTTCTGAGATACAGAACGATATTCCTACAAAAAACATATCATTTAATACAAAAATATCAGAGCATGGATTCGAAACAATCTCAAATTTAAATAAAACCAACAATACCAAGTGTTAATGATGAGATTTCATTCGATTATCCGAATTTTTCGTTATTCTCGGTTACAATTAGTCTGGATAATCGGGGTTTTACTGTATTTTACCATTAAGTAGGTCCTGGTTACCACCAGTAACTGTAGTCACTAGTTGCACCTATAGTAATAGCGCCATCTATCGGTGTCGCTGAAGGTCAAGAAATTGTAAGTAGCGCTACACTTAACCGCACTTCCAGTAATGTCATTTTCAAATTTCTAACCTCCAAATTTTCCAAACTAGTCACAATTTTAATTTGTTTTTATAAGTTTTTTTTTTGTTTTATTTTATTATATTTTATTTAAAAGTGGTTTTTAATCAAAATAAATCAGCGATATTGATAAAGTGATAGAAAAATTGTGATAAAACCATCATTTTATTATGAGTTTTAATATTTTCAATGATACTCTGGATAACTGTACGTTTTCTGAGATACAAAATGATATTTCTAGAAAAAACACAACATTCACTACAATAATATCAGAGCAAGAAGTCGAAACGTATCCAAAACAATCTGAAATTGAAATAAAATCAACAATAAAAAGTGTTAGTGATGAGATTTCATTCGATGATTCAATCTTCTTCCAAACTTGTGATTTAATCAAAGAAGACAACGATACAACTAATCAAAATGATGATTCTCTTAAAATCAATAGTTTCCAATCAAATTCAACACCTGTATCCAAATCTATTGATACCGATCTCAAGAATCCTGTAATAACTGACAATGACTTGATGCTATCAAATTGGGGTTTACCAGAAGCGATTTTGGAGAAGTATAAGTCGAAAAATATTACAAAAATGTTCCCATGGCAAGTGGAATGTTTAAATCGTCCAGATGTTTTGAAAAAATCGAAAAATCTCATCTATTCCGCACCAACATCAGCTGGTAAAACACTAGTTGCTGAATTATTAACAATTAAAACTGTTATAGAACGTGAAAAGAAAGTCATCTTTATATTACCATTTGTTTCTGTGGTTCGTGAGAAAATGTTTTATTTTCAAGAGATTTTCAGTAATTCTGGTGTACGTGTTGATGGTTTTATGGGTTCATATAATCCACCGGGTGGTTTTAAAACAATTCAAATAGCAATCTGTACAATTGAAAAAGCAAACAGTCTTATCAATAAATTATTACAAGATGATAATTTAAAAGATATTGGTGCAATTGTCATTGATGAGATGCATCTATTAGGTGATAGTAGTCGTGGATATCTTCTAGAATTATTATTAACAAAATTACGATATATTTGTGAAAAAGATAATACGATTCAAATACAAATTGTTGGAATGTCAGCAACTTTACCAAATCTAGAGATATTAGCGAAATGGTTAGATGCTGAATTATATGTCACCGATTTCCGACCAATACCACTCTATGAACAAATCCAGATTTCTAATGAAATTTTCAATAATGAAATGCAAATTTTACGAAAAATCGACACCAATTTTGACACAGATACCGATAATATTCTCCAATTATGTTTAGAAACAATAAATGAATCATGTTCAGTATTGATATTTTGTCCAACAAAGAACTGGTGTGAAAATCTCGCCCAACAAATCTCTGTTGCATTCTGGAAACTCGGTTGCAACAACAATAAACCACAAATGTGCAAAATAATCCGTGACCAATTAAAAACGGATTTAATCACTGAATTATTGGAACAATTAAAATATTGTCCGGTTGGTTTAGATGAGATTTTAAAACGGACAATATCATTCGGTGTAGCTTTCCATCATGCCGGTTTAACAATGGACGAACGTGATATCATTGAAAATGGTTTTAGAAATGGTACTATTCGAGTTCTGGTAGCAACATCAACACTATCATCTGGTGTTAATTTACCAGCAAAACGTGTTATTATTCGTACACCGATATTTCATGGTAAACCATTGGATCCATTAATATATCGTCAAATGATTGGACGAGCTGGTCGGATGGGTAAAGATACGTCCGGTGAAAGTATTTTGATTTGTCAAAAAAACGATGAAAAACTTGTAAAATCGATGGTTTTAACTCAATTGGAACCGATCGAGAGTTGTTTAGATGGTAGTGGAAGATTGAAACGTGCTATTTTGGAAATTATTGCCAGTGGGGTAGCATTAACACCGGACGACATTAAATTATTTACAAACGGTACACTATTGGCACAATCACAAGTCAATAATGATAATCCAATTGAGGAAACAATACGGTTTTTGATCAACAATGAATTCATACGTTTACAGGAAACTGATGGTACAATTCGATATATTGCAACAAATTTAGGTAGAGCATGCTTGTCATCATCAATACCACCAGAAGACGGTTTAGCATTATTTGCTGAATTAGAAAAAGCTCGCCAATGTTTCGTATTAGATACGGAATTGCATTTAATCTATTTGGTAACACCATATACAGCATGCCAACAATGGACCAATTTAGATTGGATGCTGTATTTAGATTTATGGGAGAAACTACCAACAAGTATGAAACGTGTTGGTGAATTAGTTGGCATTCAAGAAGCATATATTGTTAATGCAACTCGTAGTAAAATACAAACAAATACAACAAGATTATACCACAAATTTTTGATACATAAACGATTCTTTATTGCATTAGCCTTACAAGATCTAGTTAATGAGATACCATTGAATGAAGTTTGTCAAAAATTCCATTGTAATCGTGGTATGTTACAATCATTACAACAAACAGCATCAACATTTGCTGGTATGGTAACAACATTCAGTCGACAATTAGGATGGTCCTGTATTGAATTATTGGTATCACAATTTCAAGATCGTTTACAATTCGGTGTATGTCGTGATTTATTAGATTTAATGAAATTACCGATTTTAAATGGTAAATGTGCACGAATCTTATACGATAATGGTATTGAAACATTGATACAATTAGCCAATTCGACAATTGAAACAATTGAGAATATTTTATATAAAGTGATACCGTTTGAAAGTGATAAGAAACGAGATAATGAAACGGAATATCAGTATAAAGAGAGGAATAAATTTAGAAATATCTGGATTACTGGTCGTGAAGGTTTAACTGAACGACAAGCTGCTGAATTGATTTTAACTAATGCTAGACAATATCTACAAATTGAACTCGGTTTAAAGGAAGCTAAATGGGAGAAAACCAATCAAGAAATATCATCTTCTGATAAGAATTCAGATGGAAACAATAAAGATGAGATCAGTTCAGATTGTAGTTTATTTGAAGACAGTTCAGTTTTAAATGAATTAGATATAAATGTAACAAATATGGAGAATTCTATCAAAAGTCTGAATAGTTCTAGTGATTTAATTATGGGTTCACAAGATGAGAATTCAACTATGTTCTTGGAAAACGTGAAATTATCATTATCATCACGAAAACGATGCAGAACTGAAAAAGACGATTTGTCTGTCTTATCGGTATTTAGTCCTCGAAAAAAATTGAAAAACAATAAAACACGAACCAAACTCAATTTTATAAATCACAATAAATTGGAGAAATTTGAAATTATTGATGTTTGTTATAATGAAAGATTATTTAAAGTGTTTTCTCAAGAAATTATGGAACAATCGTCGATTTCTTTATCAATAGCTTGTCGAAAAATTGACGATCAACAAAAAACAACAATTGGAATTGATTGTAATCATAAAAATAGGAGTTTATCGAAGAGATTTTGTTATAAAAATCGACAACTTGTCGGTTTTGCAATCAATTGGGGTGATAATATTGTTTATTATTTAAATTTGGAAAAAATCGATTCTTGTTTAAGTTTAATTAAAATTCTAATCAATAATCCACATTTAATAATTAAAATGTTCGATTGTAAAGAACAATTGAAATTATTAAATAAAATATGTGGAATTGATTTTGATGGAAAACTTGAAGATCCCAAATTAGGTGATTGGCTTCTAGTACCTGAAGGTAAAGAGAAGAATTTCCCAGCAATGGTCATTACATATTCCCCCGATTATTCACAATTATTACAACTTTGTGGCACAACTGCCGGTCTAGATGCGATTAGTTTGAATTGTAATAATACGGAAGAAGCACGGATTCGAGCATGTACAGAATCTTTGATTACTTGGCAATTAATTGCGGGAATTAAACATCAATTATCGTTGCAAAATCCGAAGTTATTACAAGTTTTTGGTGAGTCTGTAGTTTTTTTTTTGTGTCATAAATAAACTCGAAATTTGCAGATACTGAAATGGCTTGTTTGAAAATTGTTACAAAAATGGAACTACTTGGCATCAATACAGATCCTGTTCGATTCAAAACAATTACTGAAACAATCCAAAATCAGATTGTATTGATCGAAAAGAGAGCTTACAGTTTGAGTGGACGTCGATTTAATTTATCGTCGACGAAAGAAATTGCCAAAATTCTAGGTGGTAATAATAATAATAATAATCAAAAAAAGTGTACAAAAAAACAATTATTGGAGAAAAACGACCATCCTCTAGCTAAATTAATATTGGATTGGCGTAAATTGAATTGCATTTTAACAAAAACTATCCAACCTCTAATCAGAAATATCGATAACAATAATCGTATTTGTGGTAATTCGATTTTTCATACAGCAACTGGTCGAATATCAATGCACGAACCGAATTTACAAAATGTGGCAAAACATTTCGACATTTCCAATGGTAATCATCATCATCAACAACAAATTTCGATCAATTGTCGACAAGTCTTTCGAGCACCGGAAAATTGGATTTTATTATCAGCTGATTATTGTCAATTAGAATTACGTTTATTGACACATTTTTCACAGGATGAAAAATTGTGTAAAATTATGCAACAAAAAGATGTGGATGTTTTCCGAGCAATTGCTGCTAAATGGAATCAAATCGATATCAATCAAGTCGATGATAATTTGCGACAATACACGAAACAATTGTGTTATGCAATGATTTATGGAATGGGAATTAAAACATTATCAGAACAACTCAATATTGATGAGAATGAAGCCAATCGATTTTTATCAACATTTCAATCATCATATCCAGGAATTCAAAATTATATTAAACAAACTATTGGAAATTGTCGTAATAATGGATTTGTTGAAACTCTAAATGGTAGACGACGGTATTTATCGCATATTAACGATGAAAATTCGACGATTAAAGCACAAGCAGAACGACAAGCTATCAATACAACCATACAAGGATCGGCTGCTGATTTAGTTAAACAAACAATGATTGAATTAGAGAGGAATTTTAGAAAAATCGATACAAACCAACGACCGAAACTAGTTCTACATCTACACGATGAATTATTATATGAAGTTCCACAAGATTCATTCAAACAAATTGCTAGTATCGTCAAGACAACAATGGAGAATACAGTCAAGTTATCAATACCATTTCCTGTTAAAATAAAATATGGAAAATCATGGGGGGAACTTATCGAATTCGAATTTTAAATTTTATTGTTTTAATCTGTACATACATAAAATGGAAATGATTTTATTTTGTCAATTTTATATATAATAATTTTAATTTATTTATTGATTTATTGAGAAATGATTAAGAACAATAAAATTATTTACAAGCATTCACTTATATATCGTTAATTCTGAATATAATTTAACAATACCTACGAGGTTAATTGTTCAAAATACCCTCTGAAGAATTTTGAGTCTCATTCTGGCCGTTCAGTTGTTCTAAATGTGTCTGTAATTGTTTGATTGAATCTTGTAACTCTCCATAACGATTCTGTAAAGTTTTTTCTCGCTCCATTTGGCGATTCACATCTTCAGTCAACGACTACAATTCCAAAAATTTTACAATAAATTCTTGTAATAATACTGTGGTGGTTCAAATATAAACCGGACTTTCAGCTCAACCTGTCGACGATGCGAAAAAGAGTACGAAACTGTGGAGCACATGCTCTGCCACTGCCCCAGGCTCGTCCAACACCGCGAATCCAGGCTGGGGGGAGAACTGGCCTAGCATGGTCGAGATCGCGCCCCTCTGAGCATGCCTCTGAGATATACGCGGAGTATGGGCTGGTTTGGAAGAATCAGGCGCTGACGACCTCAGGAGGATGCACAATGGGCCAGTTGAGGCCTGAGTGCGGAGGAGCCTCCTTTCAAATCCAGCTTATATTTGAACCACCCAAGTAATGTCAAAAATACTTACTTGTATCCTTCTAGGCAGGGCAGCTTTTTCTTGTTCCTGTAAAAACTTGAACGTATTCAATTCTAAATTGGCTTGATCGATTTGTTCGTAAGCATCTTGTAATTGTTTGATTAATTCTTGATAACGTCGATGGTAACCTTCTGTTAGAATTTTTAATTTCTTCTCCATTTTTGCCGCTTTTTTCGCTTCTTTCGCCATATGTGAACGATTCTGTTCCAATGCTTTCTCAGCTGATTCCAGTTTATCTTTTGGTCGAGCAACTAGATTTGCTCGTGTATATTTATTTAATCTTGGCACATATAGAACTTGATCTAAACATTTCTCCCAAACATGTTGATATTCATCTAATGTTGGTTCACCAATACCCATACCATCTTTAACAACTTGCATCTCATGTTCTAACATCTGTTTGGCTAATTCTAATTCTTCAGACTCGAAACTATCATAAGGATGTTCGTCCAGATAGATTAATTGTTGTTGTGTATTGGATGTTGTTGATTTTTTACTTTGAACCGGTGGTGGATTCTTCAAATTATCATAAACCAACATTGTTACCATTTCACAATTAATTAATTCTTCGGCTTTTTTAATTTCACTCAATGAATTAAATTCACCAGGTGGTCGTAATACAGATAAATTAACATCCTGTGGTCGTGGCAGATCACGTTGAATCACTTTTGATCGCATTGCTAATTCACGTGCTGCTTTAGCTTTTAATTCTTCTTGATATCGTGCATCAACATCAGCTTGATCTTCAATCTGTTGCTCTTGTGATTCATCCGGTTTCTCATCATCTTCCTCTTCATGTTCCGGTACGACAATTTCATAATCATTTTTCGGTGCTGGTAAACTACTTAAACCCATTTTAAGTTGTTCTTTAATCGAACTTTGATAAGTCCGATGGGCGGCTGGTGTATCACCAACATCTAGATTATCTTCCGGATTGATATTTAATTTATCACGAACGGATGGTGTAAAATTGCCACCACTTGGTTGATTTGTGGATACACCAGTTTTTGGTGTCATAAAACCAATACTACCCGGGGTACTGGCACCATCGGCTCGTGCTGAACGGAATGGTGTAGCGAGAACGGTATTCGGTGTAGCTACTGTTGCTGCTTGTGGCATTACACCACTAAAATCTGAATTATGTAAAGGTGTATTTAAGCCACCTTTTAACGGTGTATCGACATGGGTTAAAGCCATAACATTTTGAGCCTCTTGTAAAATACGATCAGTTTGTGGTGCTGGTGTTCGTGGTGTAGCTGCAGCTTGTGGTGTCATTGTATAATCATTTAGCAAAGTATCTGTTGTTTCAACACCACTTTCAGCTGCTACTTCTCGTGCAACTTCACTGGCTTTCCCTAATTTCACCACTTGTTGTAGTTCTTGATCGGAGATTTGCGGTGTTGGTAATACTAATTTGGAACGTTTCCTTGCCGGTTCTTGATTCTGTAACATTGCTTGTGGAATATCGTTCTCTTTACGTTGTTTCAATTTCTGTTTATCTTTACGACGTTCACGTTCCTCTTGTTCACTACGTAATTCACCGTCAAGATGTTGTTGACGCATTTTATGAAAATCTGGCGCCATTGGATCAACAATTTCAGTTGATGTATCATAAAAACCGATTTGTGGACGTTTTTCAAATGGAATCTCTTCATTATAATCAACGCCGCGTTTCTTTTTACGACGTGATGCTACTTCAATACCAGCAGCACGTAATTCACGTCGTTTCTGTAATGCAGCCAAACGACGAGCTTCTTCTAATTGTTTTTCTCTAGCTTTACGTTTAGCTTTCTTGCCTTGAGTGTTAGCTAAACGTGCTCGAGCCTCTGATAACATCTCCAATTCTACAATACAATAAAATCACAAATTAATAAACAATTCAATCAATCAAATAACATTAATCCTTGATTACCATCTTCGTCCATATCTTTGGGATCAGGACGTGCTGGTTTTGTTTCCGGATTCGGATCAATTTCACCAGGTTTAAGTTTTCTGGGATCGTCAACATCTTCACCTTCCTCCTTCTTCTGGGCTTGATCTAAAAGGTATTCATATCGTTCCAAACATTGTGCAGCTGTTCTACCAATAATTGGTGCAATTGTACGCCATTGTGTTGGCATTAATTTAGCTAAATGTAATAATTTTTCATCTTCTTCACGTGACCATTCAGTCTTTTTTATACTCGGATCTAACCATTCAAACCAACGTGCTTTACATTGTTTGGCTGATTTACGATGTAATAATGATGCAATACGTGACCATTGATTTTTACCATATTTCATAACGGCCGCTTTCAGGATTTCATCCTAACAAGCCAAAAACTAGTTTTACAAAAGGATCATATATTTTATATACAATAAATACCTCTGTGTTGCGCCAAACGCCGCCTTTTATCATAATACGCGGCATTTTGATGGATTTTTTAATGTTATTTCAGAATATAATTAAAAAATTGGAAAAAAACAGCTTCGGTAGCCTCAAACAACCGCTACTACATAACCTCAATTAAATCATCAAACAAACGTCAAAACTTTTAGTGATTTTTGTTTTATTCAGTTGGCAAGTTATACACCATTGTCTAGAGATCCGATAATGCTCAGCTGTTCGTAAACAATCGCTTTGGTTGAGAATTGTGGATCTAGAGTCTGTTCAGCCAAACATGAGCTAAATGGTCATAAAACATGTGTATGAACCAAAACGTTGAAATTTTCTGACCATTTAGCTCCTATTTGGCAGAACAGACTCTATACAACGGTGCAGAGAGGATTTTCTATAGAAGCGAACCATAACAAAACAATCACAGCCAGTTTCATCAACGTAGTTTAACTGTTTGAGGGAGTCTTATAGATCTAAAATGGCAAACTGCTTTACTAATGTGTTTTATGTCCCTATTGCACATACACATTGACGTATCAATTGTTAGACAGAGATAAATGTATTGTACAAGTTACTTATACGAAAGTTTCCACTTCTGCAAATGTGTTAGAAAGAGATAAATGCACTCTACAAGTTCTTTGTATCTCTCCTTCCAACACATTGTCGGAAATGACGGACTTGACAAGTCAACTTGTACATGTAGTAAGGCCTTTACTTGATATGACGTGAAGTAAGATTAGATTGTTTGGGCTCTAATCAATATTTAATTAGGGGATTTCTGTCTATTGGTACTGCTGCCCCCACTGAGATTCCTGCTCGCGCCTTAAAAAACAAGCTATAACCGAATAGTTACGAACAGTCATTCATTATCTGACGCCTAGACTCTTGTTTTGTATAGGGAAAATTCCGGTACCAATATAATAAAAATAAATTCCCAAACGCTTTTCTGTTAATTCTACGCAAATTTCCGTAATTATTGCAATTAAAAATCTGCACTTAAGTAACTATTAATTGTTAAATAATTAATATTTGTTGCAACGTCATTTTCAATTAATTGGTAGTGTTTTCCAGCAATTAGGTATTTTAACCTATAAAAGTTGACCTTGGGTAATCAACCAAGGTGATAAATTCAAAAGAACTTCTTTTATGAATAATTCTTATCGTTTTGTTATTTTTTTTTTTTTCAGATAATGGCACAATTTGCATTACGTGTAAAAACGAAAGATGGTCATCAAATTTTAAAAAACCTAAATCCCGATAGTACAATTCTAGATCTAAAAGTACAATTATCAAGTCTATCGAATATACCAATGAATCGTCTACATGTATTATCCGGTTTCCCACCGAAAATGTTCGATATCACACGTGAGAATGTAGCTTTAAAAAATAGTGGTTTATCATCTGGTGATACATTGATATTAGAAGAGAAGGTTGTACCAACCAGTCCACAGCCATTACCACAACAATCACAGCCATCATTACCGCCACCACAGCCACCAAAAGATGTTGTTGGATCAGTTTCTGTTAATAATATGGATGATTCATCATTACCTGGTATAATAATGAAGAAAATCGTACCAGCTGATAATTCATGTTTGTTCAGTAGTATCAATTTTGTATTAAGTGGAAAAATTGAAGATAGTAGTACGATTGCACCATATATGAGACAGATAATTGCTGAAACAGTATCAAAAGATACTGAAATGTTTAATGAAGCATTATTAGGTAAATCAAATCCAGATTATTGTGCATGGATATTAGATGATAAATCATGGGGTGGTGCAATTGAATTAATGATCTTATCAAATTATTATGGTATTGAAATTGCTGTTGTTGATACGATAAATACAATTATCAATCGATTTGGTGAAGATCAACATTATCCACATAGAGTGTTCCTACTGTTTGATGGTATCCATTATGACCCATTATATTTTGAACCGTATGATGTAAATTGAAAAGAATATAGTGCACGCCACTTATAACGACGTCGGTTGTAACAGTTGAGATCTCTTCTTCGTTATAAACGGTGTACACTCTATTTATATTTATGTCTTTTTTCTGTTTATTAATTATTGATGAAGTAAATAACTTTTAGGGTAGTGATATTAAGACGATATTTCCAAGTGATGATGAACGTTATTTAAAAGAAGCTCAACAATTAGCACAAGAAGCAAATTCCAGTCGACAATTCACCGATGTTAATAAATTCACATTGAAATGTCTCGAATGTAATATACATTTAAATGGTCAATTACAAGCAACTCAACATGCTCAAAGTACTGGACATACGAAATTTGGAGAAGTTTAACAACAACACTTCTATAATAGTTTGAAATAACAACAACAACAACAACAATCAAAAAGGTTCTGTATAACGACGAGTGAATTACCTCTTCTACACTAAACTGCTAAACTTTTAAAAACTACTATTATTATTATGATTACGAGAAAAGAACCAAATTTTACACACAATTTACAAACGAATTCTAGTTCATTTTATTGAAATTTTATAAAATCTATTTATTTGTTGTAACGATTTTTGTGTATAACACAATAAAATGACGGTTAACTTAACGGTTAACCGGGGTAACTTGTATTTGACGCTTAGAAAAACCCGTAGAAACCTGTCGTTTACCATGAATATCTCCTAGTTTCCCATTTATTTATTTATATGTAAATATTGTGAAATGATTGTCAAAATGGTCTGTTTTGGAATTGCTGGTCGACGTGGATGTCCCCATTTTATACATGCACTCTATGTGGCTGATTATCTAAAAAACCATTTACCAAATTTTATTTTCTATTCCATCGAGAAAACTACAATAGATTGGCCTGTAATAGAATCACTTCTCAAAAACTAGTGATTAATCAAATTCCATACAATTTTAGCAATGGTTGTTGGAACTGAATGTTAATAATAAATGGTCAGTATCAACATGTCCAATAATTTGGAAAGAAATCGCTTGGAGTGGTAGTAAACCGTATTTAATCGGTGGATTAAGTGAATTTTGGGAATATTGTTACGATTATTATGGATTAGAATCGTATATTTGTAAATCCGAATTAAACAAACTTGTCGCAGATTATTCAGTAATTTTTGGGGAATACCCTGGATTTTTATATTTCATTTTATTGTTATTCTAGTTGATAAACAAGAAACAGGATCGAATCATTCGTACTGTAAGTATTCTAGGTGGAAATCCTCATTTTTTAGATATTCTCCTACTGGAATTACAATCAACAATTATAACTAATGAAACTGAGGAATTGATTATAAAAATCTATAATTCAACCGATAGTGATCCTGATAAGACCGAATTTTTATTGGAAATAATTGATAATATCAGCATATATTTAAAAGGGACTTTATCACGAATCATCACGGTAACAACCATTGAAGAAACTTTAGATAGATGCGACCTTCTTCTCATATTAGAAGACTATTCCAAGTATTGATTGTATTGTTGAATCGAAACAATATAATTGAAAAAATCTAGAAATAAGTTCCAGGACGACAAGGAATGGTTACATTTCTGTGTCTCATCAATGCGTATCTTAGCCGATGAAATCAATCGATTTGCTAAACGTAATTTAAAAATTATCCTCTGTCATGATGGACCGATTTGTTTGAATGCAACCATTCTACTTGAAAATTGTACAACAATTCAATTAACAAATATTATTGCAATCACAACAGATGAAGCTTTATCTACGATCAATTTATTGTCACAACAAGTTGAGATTCCAATTGAAAATTTCCATTGTCCACCCATATGGGGTTTTGTCGGATTAACCAGTTTTATTGATTTAAAAAACACAATAATCACATGGGATATTTGTAAACCGTTCAATCGAGCCACCAAATCGACAAAACAATCAATTCTGACTAAAGGACGAATTCAACGAGAATTGCGACTTCTTCAACAACATCTACAAGATGAAGATGGGATTTTTGTCCAAAATCAAGAGCGAATAACTAAAGAAAGGAGTGTCTTGAAACGATCACCTATATTACCGAAATTTCGGGCACTTATCAGTTTTTTGAAATTATGGTCCACGCCACAATCCGATGGTGAAATCATATCACTAGGAATTTGTTCTAATGGTAGTTAATGGGTATTTTAGTGTCATTTCTATTAAAAGTCGTCTTCTAGGAGCATTCGGGATTCCTGCTGGAATCGTTTTTTCACAACCCGCTATATTGAATGAACGAAACTTTTGGGTACCATTTGTTGACTTTCCTGTAAACGATGAAACTCGTTTCAGAATTGATGGTATTGTCTTGAAAACCAAAGAACTATTAGAGGAGCTAAATGTTGATTATCAAAAGTAATAAAAAACTAATATTATTGAATCAAATTTATTTATGAACTCTCAAAACTGGAACAAACATTCAAAAAAAAAAAATAAATAAAAAAATATTATGGCTAAAAGGAAAAATTAACAGACAACCACCATACGTTTTGTTAAAAAAGTTGACAACCTTTTAAGGTACAAATACCAAAAATACACACATGGTAAGGCATTTTTTCTAATATGAAATCAAATTTTGTCCATATTTTTGGATCGGTACCATTGTCACATTCATGGTTAATGATTATTAAAATTGTTAAAACTCCCTTAAAATTAACACAAAAAAAAATGGAATCGTTTTTGTGGCAAAACTTGTAACGATTTCACTTTTTCTTTGAGAAATTAGAGAAAATTTGACAAAACCACACATGATGAGGTAACTACTGGTTGTTCATTAATACAACAAAAAAAATGTAGTTTTGTCAAATGGAAAACACAATCTTAAAATATTAAAAAAAAATAACACAATTAAAATCTATATAAAAAAAAATGGAACACAAAAAAGTCATTTCAAAACATATAAAATTAATAGACATCCTTACAAAAACATAAAAAACAACATGAACACAGCCCAGGGAGAAACCACCACCTTGAACTGGAAAAAATACTGTAAATATTTGATGCAAAAAAAAGTGTTTAATAGTAATGATTTATAAAAAAAAATGATTGAATAACATTATTATTTTTGAACATTATCATCAATATCCAATACACAAGAATCATAATCCGGAAACATTGCCTATTTTTATGGTTTTTTTTTTTAGGGGAATGACCGAAAGATCAGACCCTTTATAATTTTGTTTATATTTTACAGTTTTTCTTGAAACTGTAGTAATTTCCCTCCTAATAATCCTTATATTATTAAAAAAAAACTATTTTATACCCCAAAATTGATAAATTTTAAAAATTTTTTTCGTTTTTTTTTTATAGGATAGATAATATATCAAACTCTTAAAAACTACACTTAATAATTACGTTTTTTTTTTTAAACAACTCTAACGAACAATATTTTTGAAATCTATTATAAAATATTTGCGAGGAATGGTAAAATTGTCCAACTTGTACGATTACCATATTTTATCGAT
>JAZBHA010000087.1:86809-103694 GCA_037464855.1 Iselma pallidipennis | reverse complement strand
TACCTTAACGATGAACTTCTTAAAATGTGCGAAGTATAATAATTTGGTGTTGTTGGTGGTGTATTGTTTCTATTATCAATGACGGATTCTGTGCGACGTAGTTTCCCGGGGAAACCGATTGGTGAGAAGTTTAAGGACGATGTGGAGGATGAGGAAAATTTCGAATCATCTAAACTCAACTACAAGAAAAAAATTGGGGAGGAAAAAATGATTAAAAATAAACAAGTTTTTTTTGTGTTTCGCCTTTTATCATAAAATGCAAACTATCAGCATTTTGGAAACGACAAAAAAAGCAGATGTGTACTTTGACTGATGTCACCTATAATTTTGGTTGAAATAAAATCCTGTAGACCATTTGGATGGATTTGTTTAAAATAGGACGAATGTCGCCCCCATAAAATTGTTGTATTGTTGTATAATAGAGCTTGAAATTACACCCCCAAATATGAACATGTGCCAATACCATTAAGACATTTCAATAAATTGTGTTTAATAAAATAGCGAGAAGGGCGGCAAAAAAAGGAAATCATCTCCAAATTGGCAACAATCCGACTTACGATTAGTTTAGTTATAAATTTGCTAAATTTAAATTTTGGACGCCACTAAATAATGGCGTCTTTTTTTTAAATCTTAATTCTAGAAAATTTGTTTATAAATTTATGGATTATACCAACCTGGAAGTTCGAAGTATCGGATGATGGGGTACACAATCCATCTATTGATGATGTTGAATTACCAAAATTCAATAATCCTCTTGGCGAGTCCAGTCCTAGTAGATCAGTTATGGACATTGTTTCACCTGACATTTTTACAAATTTTGGTTTTTATTAAAAAAAAAACAATATTTTGTTAAAATAACAAAGAACAGGAAATAAAAATATCAAATAAAAAGACCACAAGAACAACAACGGCTATAGAGTTCTCTTAACTAAATAAAGGCACTGTTAACACTTAAAAGAATCAAAGTCAAATAATCAATTTCTTGTAGAGTCGATGTGCGTATGTACGTGTAGTATGGAAGGTCAATTGATGAGATAAGAAAATGGGAAGAAAAAAAACAGGTGAAAAGATACGCAAAATTCTACTAAAATGACGAGCTTTTTTCTGCGCGGCGGGGAAAAAATCAGTGCCTGCTCAAAAATTACTGGTTTTCTAGAGATCTGGTTGGTTGATTACAAAAAAAAACAAATGATGATAAAATATCTCTACATACATGGCACACTTGGAAATCGAAAGAATTTTTCGAGTTTTTCTTTGGAATTTTCCAGAAAACACCCATATTTTCCATATACGCCACGAATCGAGGATTTATTTTACTTAACGCCGGGAAGAATTGGAAACAGTTCAGGATACAGGGAAAATTGTGGGAAAACATGGGGACTGAAAACCGAAAATTTGTAACGTAGAGTGGAATATTCCGGCGGTAGTGCCATTTTTTTCGAGTTTTTCTTTGAAATCTTCCAGAAAACCCCTCATTTACGGGACGAATCCAAGTTTTATTGTACCTACACCGGAAAGAATTGGAAACAGATCAGGATAAAGGGAAAATTGTGGGAAAACATGGGGACTGAAAACCGAAAATTTGTAACGTAGAGTGGAATATTCCGGCGGTAGTGCCATTTTTTTGAGTATTTCTTTGAAAATTTCCAGAAAAATCCATATTTTTCATTGATGCGACGAATCCAGGATTTATTGTACTTAACGCCAGGAAGAATTGGAAACAGATCAGGAAGAAAGAGAAAATTGTGGGAAAACACAGGGACACACAACACCGAAAATTTGTAATGTTTGTGGAATATTCCGGTACTGCCCTTTGTTTCGAGTTTTTCTTTGGAATCCTCCAGAAAAAGCCCATATTTTTCATTCACCCGACGAATCCAGGTTTTATTGTACTTAACGCCGGGAAGAATTGGAAACAGATCAGGAAGTAAGGGAAAATTGTGGGAAAACATAGGGACACAGATAACCGAAAATTTGTAATGTTTGTGGAATAAATTTTTCATTCACGCGACGAATCCAGGTTTTATTGTACTTATAGGCCGGGAAGAATTGGAAACAGATCAGGAAGTAAGGGAAAATTGTGGGAAAACATAGGGACACAGAAAACCGAAAATTTGTAATGTTTGTGGAATATTCCGGTAGTGCCATTTGTTTCGAGTTTTTCTTTGGAATTTCCCAGAAAACCCCATATTTTTCATTTACGCGACGACTCCAGGTTTTATTGTACCTATACGCCGGGAAGAATTGGAAACAGATCAGGATAAAGGGAAAATTTGTTGGAAAACCGAAAATTTGTAATGTTTGTGGAATATTCCGGTACTGCCATTTGTTTCGAGTTTTTCTTTGGAATTTTCCAGAAAAACCCCATATTTTTCATTTACGGGACGAATCGAAGTTTTATTGTACTTGTACGCCGGAAAGAATTGGAAATAGATTAGGATAAAGGGAAAATTGTGGGAAAACATGAGGACAGAAAACCGAAAATTTGTAATGTAGAGTGAAATATTCCGGCCGTAGTGCCACTTAAAAATTTTGTTCTGAATTATTTAGGTATTTTTGTTGAATGGGATTATTATAAACTTCCATGTAACTTTAGAACAGATCGGCAATTATTGTCAACAAGTTTTGATTGGAAATAAGAAAAATTCCTAGGAATTTTGTGCCTAAACACTTATTGATTTATCATACTTTAGTTCCAAGAATAATACCTAAATTATCCTTGAAAAAGACCATTCCCAACTGATTTATTATCTTTGAATTAATTTCAAAAGTATTGAATTATAATAAACACATCCATTGGGTGAAAATTTAGACGTAATCATCATAAAAGTTCTGCAGATGTTGGATTTTTGTTGTTGTTTTTTCCTTCGTCTTCATGGCGACAGTTAACACAAAACAATATTTTTTCAAGATTACACAAAAGTAGAATTGCCGAGGAAAACACCTCCACTTTTAAATAATACGTTGGGCATATTTATGATTTGCTTTAAACGATTTCAACACATCTTTTTTTCAGTTAAATTTACGATTATTTCAATGTGGGGTTGTAAAATTCGAAGAATTCTTTGACCAAAAAATCGGTACAATCTTATAATTCCCCTTAATGGGTCGTTCTTTAGGATACAGGCAATTTGAATAAATTAGAAAACAAGAAAAAAAACTTACGTTCTAATTGCTCAGAAAGGAGATCGTGTTGATCCAATAACGAATTGATTGATCGATGTTGGAGAATATCACTGGTCAGGATTTGATTGGGAGATTCACCCACTAATGGTGAGGAAATCTGTAAAAAAAAACACAAAAATTAGGCGATGGGTTGTTTCTATCCTTCGACAGGAAGAATTTCAAACAGTAACCGATAATCGACCCCTAACAAGAGTACAGCCATAATTTACATAGATAGGGAATTTTTAGAAATAACTGGTCACTTTAAAGAGGTGAAATGAAAAACACCGAATTGTGGGCCGAGTTAAAGAAAACTTGACGATACACGAATTCTTTTTTGAAATTTTTGTAATTTCCAAAATTTGCCCAAAAAAAATTAAGCGGTAGGTATAGTCGAGTTGCACCCCACACGGTCAAATGGCCTTAAAAACGGGATCGAATTTCACCCTGATACTGGTAGGTAGTAATAAGAAAAGTAAAGGTGAATTGCGCCCCACGTTATCAGTACGTATCAGTTATCAGGTTGTAAGAGGGACATATAAGCGAGTTGTGTCCTTAACAAAATCGGCACGCTTTTTTTTACTTTTAAGCCTTTTTTGGCGAATCCTTTACGTCTTATTTATATGAAATGGCTCTCTAATCGATTTTAATAACAAATAAAGGGAAAATATCAAAATTTGGTTGATTCATACCGCCCTCCGATACCTTCTCTACGGCAGGTATATCCGTCACTAATCGCTCACGGGCGCAATTCGCCCTTCTTTTTTTCAAATACATGATAACATGGGACGCAATTCGACCCTGCCCTAATTAAGAATCAAGTATTGAATTTTGTTTGAGTAAAAAATCAGAAAAATAAGTGAAAAAGAATCAAAAGTATAAACGGTATATTTGCTTCTCTTCGTTATTGTAATTTTTTCCAAGACATACAGTAACAACAGTATAACAACAACAACAACAAATCATTAAATCATATAGCGGTTTATTTAACAATATCACGGTTCAGACGATTTTCTTGATTAGAAGAAGCAAAACAAATCGTATTATGCAAGAATAAAAATATGTAAAAAATTCGATGATACATATATGGTGTTGTATGGATTGAAAGAAATGATTTCTCTGAAGGAAGAACAAACACTATCCGGAAATCAGATGATTTTGTTTATATGTAATTTTTAAATCATAATTAGACTTATATAATTCTTTACCGAAAAATCAACAATTAGTGACACTACGTGCAACAAAAATAGAAAACAAACTAATAGAAGGAAAACAATATTTAGTAGAAAAGATAAAATCACACAACCTCTAATGAAACCCCACGTACAAGTATTATAAAAGTCCCGGTTTTTTTTCGCTCCAGAGTTGTAAATAAAAATTAATCAATTTCCGGTTCACTATAGAAATTTTGTTGTTAACGAAGTTCCGGCAATAACCGGTATTTTTTCCAAAAATAATCATCAAAACATAATATATTTGCCACCCAATTGAGAAGAATTTAAACCTTTGTTTTTTTCAAATTTCTGCCAATTGAAAAAACCACCATCTCCGTCGGCAAATTACCCACCAGGGCCACGATCGCGAAACCCAGAGAGTAGCCTAAAATGTAGAATTTCCTCAATTTCCTTTAATTTGTATACATGATGATGGTGGATTAAAACCTAAGGCCTAATCTCAAGGGGACCCACTGGACCCATATTACGCCGCTGCACCCACACCTTCTAGTTACTGAATTAATAGAAAAATCCTGACTACTGGAAAATAAAAATGAGGCAGGTGATAAGCCTTCTGTGGGGTTGGTGTACGTACTACTAACGAAGTCTCTTTAGCAGGGAGTCTTGAAGTTTAAACTCTTTTGGGTGCCTGAACTCTCGAAACACACCTGAATCCACTACAGGCACCTAGTATGTTGTAGGTATACATCAACACCCCAATTTTATTATTGTTGTGCTGATTCTAATTTTTGATTTATTATCAAAATTTTATTAGGTACCATTATTACCAAACTCATTCATTAAAATTTATGAACATTTTCCCAAGAAGTTGTGGGCTATTATTGATTCTAAGTCTCGCTTGATTTTACGCAAGTTAATTTTATAATGCGTGAAAATCCGTCTTTAGTTTAAATCGAAATAACCGAAAATTTTTGTTAATACTATCGAAGAAACCAGAAATCCACAAAGGAGCCATTAAGGGACAATACAAAATGGCGGACCGACATTTCCGAAATACCCCAAATTTCACCCCTAATAATCAACCATAATAAATTCGAATATTTCTTCAATTGAAATAGAAAAACAATATTTTAATCGATAAGATTAATTGTTACTTAAACAATAAAAACGAAAAAAAAACGGTATAACGGAAGAGGAAAAATTATTTATTAATATAAAATTACCACCTATATTTCGCAATGTTGTTGATTTTATTCAAGCGCACTTTCTGAAGAATAGGTAAACCTACCATACGTATAGAAAGAATCATGTTGATTATTATTATTATTTTTTTTTTTTTAAAGTTGCTCTATTAATTAACTGAACCTAGCGAAACCGTCAATTACTTACATAAAATTCAAAATAAATATGTAACAACGAAAGTAGAAGATGTTTGAAAAATACTTCATGTTTATTTGCTGTAAAATCCTCTATATTTTTGTTGGTTTTTTGCCCATAATATCCGTAAAATATCCAAAATTGTGCGATAAAATCAAAAATTGTTAAATTTTTTCCTCAATCAACTTTTTAACTGATAAGCAATAATGTCTGGTTTGAATTGAAAGAAAAACTAAGAAAATCAAATAAAAATACTTACATTTTGTAATACAGGCATCTCAATTAATTCATAAATTTTTCAATAAAACACTAATTTAATTAATAATAAAAAACACTAAACAATTACTACTACCGGTATTTTTTCTCTCGTTCTTTCTTTTTGTTTTTCATCAACAGCCACCACAGAAGTCTAGTACTCGTCTGTTAAGATTTTTACGGTTCATAATCTTTTTGGTGTTTGTATGTTTGTGTGTGAATTGTGGAATTGCTGGGAGATGGTTGGTTATTGGAGCGCCTGATTGGTAATTGGGTATAAAAGAAGGGGGCAATGTTGCCCATTTGTTAGCACGTGCTCACCCAACAGCCCCATAGTTGCTGGTAATAAAACCATTAAAAAAAAGATTTCCCACCCTTAATACGATTATAATTATCATTATTATTTATTAGAGGGCAAATAAAACTAAATAGGAGCAGTTTTGGAATTTCCAACAATTTTTAATTGAATTCTTTCCAAAAAATTGCTTTTAAGTTTAATTTTATTTTATTCTTGCAGGTACAAATGAGAATTATAATTTTTTAATTATAAATGATTGATTATAATTTATTATCAAATTGCCGCCACTTTTTGAAAGTAGTTCAAAATACAACCCAATAGTTTTAGAGTCCCGCTTGTAGTTCATTTGTATCATTGTTGATTCTAACCTCACTTTTTTTATAGATAACCTCGATAACAACGTGTGGAGGTTTGAAGTGATTTATTTTTATTAAAAAATATCCTCGTAATGAGTTTCGATGGATATAAATCGATTATCGAACAAGGTGATACTGTTATCTTGTATTTAACAGTAAATCAAGTGTATTCGGTGAAAGCTGAAGCGAAAACATTAAGTAAACGTGGCAGTGAAGTGGATAATGTTTTTCAAACACCTTATGGTGCTTTAAAATGTGCCGATTTAATTGGAAAATCGTACGGTTCCAAGATAACATTAAGTAAAGGTTGGGGATATATCCTGCAACCGAATCCTGAATTATGGACAATAACATTACCACATCGAACACAAATCATCTATACACCTGATATTAGTATGATAATTCTACAATTGGACTTAGTACCGGGTAGTATAGTGATTGAGAGTGGTACTGGTAGTGGTTCCTTATCACATGCTTTAATCCGTACCATAAAACCATATGGACATTTGTATACATTTGATTTTCATGAGACACGTGTCAGTATTGTTCGAGATGAATTTCAATCACATGGTCTAGATAAATATGTGACGGTATGTAAACGTGATGTATGTACAGATGGTTTTGGTGATGATTTAATTGGTAAAGCTGATGCTGTCTTCTTGGATTTACCACATCCATGGTTAGCTATACCGCATGCTAGTGAAGCATTAAAAACGACCACCGGTGGTAGGATATGTTCATTTTCACCATGTATCGAACAAGTCCAGAAAAGTTGTGAAGTATTATCGAAATTTGGTTTTCAAGATATACAAACAATGGAAATAATACAAACATCATATACAGTACAAACACGAAATCTAAATGTTATGAATTTAGATTTTCTTAAAACGGAAAAGGATGGTAGTGAAACCAAAAATAAAGAAAGAGAAACAGTGAAAGTTACAACAGCTATACCACCAGCTACATTACCAGGGCATACAGGATACATGACGTTTGCTACATTACCACCAATTTGGGCGAGAAATCTACAAATTAGTTTAAATCAAGAAGAAGAAGAAGAAAATTCAGAAACAACTGATGATTGCTAGTAGAATTATTTTATTGGAATTGTTTTATTTTATTTATAAACAAGAACATTTAAATTTTAAATGGAAAGTGATTCAATCTATTAACCATTGATAATAATATATTTATTTAAGGTCTTTTATACAATAAGTGCTATCAGTACTAATAAATTTTATCAATAAAACTTGTAAAAGATGAATATTTTTTAAATTTCCCGCTTATAAACGTTCGCGCTGCACTAGTCGGACAATACACGAACTAAAAATTATGTTGGCTATAGATAGTTGATTTAGTGATCTGTGTAGTTTCGAGTTCGCAAGAGTCTACCCGTCAGACTATGAGTAAATAGATATTCGTGCGTATTTCGAGCATCAACGCCTCTAGCGGTAACTTTCTGCATTTTCGTTATGAAAACGCCGCCAAATATTTGAATCCAAACTTCTTTTTGTTATCAGTTACATTCATTTACAATCAGATTTAGGATAACGCACACTGTGTAGGTGAATATAATAACGGAATAGTGACTGTAGAGCGGAACATTCATGTTTTATGTAAATAACAATTTTCAAACAAGTAGGTACTACAATACAATTCCATATGACAACTAAATAAGATAACTCCGCGATGTCATGGTCGATTGGAGTGAAACTATTGTCTCCAACATCACTGTTCTATTGACGTATCATGTAGCACAAGACAAGTCTTGGCATAAACCGATTGGCTCCGTTTCAACACAACTGTGAGACATAGGCATACGGAATAATTTTTGTAAGAGGTGGCTATTTGAGTTGTCTAGTTTGCGTTATATCCGCCTATCATGATACGCTTTTGACTGAACCGTAGTTAGAAGCGCGCACTCTGAAATGATAAATATAATATTAGTCTACTACGCATTCAAGGTCTCGACACGACACTTATCGGCTACTGTAGATCCGCGCTTTAGCTATAATTCCCTACAGAATGAGATCATAGTCTGACCGCTAGACTACTGCTTGTGGTTGTGCCATTGGCAGCATTGCAACATTGGCGGCAAATTTAAAATAATCCACTAAATTCTAACCTAAAATTTTGTTATTGTTTTCAAGTCGTCAATAAGTCAATTTGGATTAGAAAAATGACACAATTAGATGAAATTATCGTGACAACATTTGTAAGTCCGCAATTATTTTGGTTTATCCATCGAAAACAATTATTACTAAGAGAGACTATTGGGCGATATCTTCAAATATATAACTCTAGGCTCCTACACGAAAATGAAGACATTAAACAGCATGAAGTATTTGTTTTATTTGTTTGAATAATGTGGCCTATAGCTAATTCTAATAATTGTTTTTTTAGCCTTTTGTAGTCAAAGTTGGTAATGTTCGGGCACGTGCCACATTAGACCATACAGTCTCCTATTATGATGTTGGTGATGATGATGATAACGATAGTGAAGGATACGAGAAAACTCAATTTGTTTGTTGGTTGATCGATTATGGGGTAATGACGGTAGTTGAAGCACTATATTATTTAGATGATAATCTCAAAGAAATACCACCATTAACTAAGAAAGCTAGCTTATGTAATGTCGTCAATATAACATCAGTAAATACAAAGATTTATATTAGAAAGTTTCCGAAATTCTATTTGTATTTTATTTTGTTTTAGGATTTAATACAAGATCAATTCATGGACATTCAAATCGTCGAAAAAAAGACAATTGATTTTGTTGAAAGTGTACGAACTTACACAAAAAATCACATCGAAAAAATGGATAAATTATACTTTCGAACAACACTAGAGAGAAATTCCATCCTTTATGGAGATATTCTTTACGAATATAAAGATGAACCATTACAGTCTCTTACGAATTATTTAATTAAAGAAAATATTATAGCTAAAGACTCAAATTTGTTTAAAGGTTGTTTGAAATCTCTTATTACAATAATGAAGATGATGTATTTGTCTTTTTTGAAAATGTTACAGGTATTGATGGTATACGAGCAGCCCACCATCATGAATACTTCCAACACCGTCAAAGATGGTTAATTAATCTCGATATACTTGGAATACTGCATAAACAAACACATTTTAATACTGAAGATAATAAAGACTTTCCATTGGTAAATTTCATACAAATTTCTACTACAATTGATTGAAATTAATCACTTTTTTTCCAGGAATATTTCGAAAGGATGAATAATAGCAATTCAATTTATGAATATTAGTTGTGTTTATTAAAAATAAGTATTAAAAAAGAGAAATACCGTTAATTAAATACAGTGCTTCATTATCACAACCACAAATCACTTTATTTTGGTTGAGATCTAAACTATTGATTGATTTATGTAATTTTGGCATCAATGTAAATACTTCTAATTTATTTTTGATAGTCTCAGAAGCTAACCATATATTATTTTCAAAATCTGATACACCAATATTCGGTAGATTGTATGTTTTTGGTGACCAATGCCATATATCACCGGCTGTTGAACAACTAAATAATTGATCAGGATGATCCGGATGGAAATGAATTTCTGATACACTATTCTCGTGTGCACTTAATAGATTTATCGGATATGTATTCTGACGTAGATCCCAAATTGTTAAAGATCCATCTTCATCACCAGCTACAATTAAATGTCGCTGTGTTGGATGGTATTCTAAACAAGTGGCAGCAATCTGTTCACCACTTAACATGAACACATTGACTGGTTCATCTTTCGGTGCACGTAAATCCCAAATTTTCATTTGACCCATTAAGTTACTAGTGAGAATTTCATTGTGTTTCAAAAATGTTACACAATGAATTGAACAACTATCTGCCTTATCTAGAATTATAACAGATTATTTAACAAAAACTCACACAAATACACCAAACTGTTTGTGAACTGGTACCGTAAGTTTTTACAATTTTTTCGTTTTGAGAATTGAGTAAATTCATTTTGCCATCTTCCCCAACTGTAACGATATCTGAATCATACACAGCAAATCCTGTACAAGGACTAACATCCCCATTTGGAAATTTGTGGATATCCTTCCAGATGATTTTCGAATCGATAGCCGGTTCCAGACCTTCATCGGATGTAATTTTTAATAAATAAACTGACCCAAACGATGATGAAGTAACGAAATAATCACCATTTAGAAACTGCAAAAAACTTGTATATTTATTGAAAGTTTGGACTTTAAAAAGATAGATTTACTTTAGCTTCTGTTACATCACCTTGATGTAAATATTCAGTAATTAAAAACGGATAGATCTCAGCATCCTCTTCATTCTCTTGAAAATCCCACAATTTTACACTATTTTCTTCATTATTATCCCAACTACCAGTTAAGAAAAAATGGGAATCATTCATGAAATCTGGACGCCAACGGATTTTATTGATTTTCTCAGAGACAAAAGTACCATGGATTGTGTGGCTCATTTTTATATACAAATTTTCCAAAAAAAAAATTACCGATCTAACCTTAAACTAACAAACCGGCAATCTCTGGGCAAAAGTGAGTGATTTTTGATTTGTACGGTTGGTATCCGAAATTTTTCATATTTTTAAGTTGGTAATCCATATCAATCTCATTGGGTATCTAGCAGTCAGATTGTGAGTAACTATTCATAACCATTGGGTTAAAATTTGTTTGTTTGCACCAATGAAATAGAAGTGAATAGAACGCTCACTATTGTCCAAAATTGATTTAGGTATGACGGCAGACATGTTGGATATTCGAGACACAAACCAACCAAAGCTGTAGATCTACAGTGGAGGGTTTGTTTACAGAATAGCCTGCTAAATATTGGTGGTTGCATAAAATACGGGAGGAAATGCAAATTAGAAGGTTTTACTCAAAATCAATTTGTATTTGAAACAGATAAAGGATATTGTTTGAGTAAACTTATTTAATAGATAATAATGTTTAAAGCACTATGTAATAAAAGTGACTGCAGTTGTACAATAATGGACAACTTGTCCGAACAACTTAGTAATAACTACCAGTTGCCCAGTTTAGAAGTTAAAATGAATGTACTTGCATACAACAGGTACAGGAAAGATAAGAAATCTTGATAAAATTTAAATTAAAGGCAAAATTTCATTTAAAATTTATAAATATATGTACAATATTTTATTATACGTTCACTGGTAGGCAACCACATAAACTTTTAATGCTGAAGCAGGTGTGTCCCGACATCTGTTGTTATTTTGAAAAAGTAGACAACTAAGTGCGACAGCAATATATACCCATCTCTTTCAATTTTGGATCGACCCAAAAAAAACAAGGATGAACGACGTAAAGCATGGGGCGATTAGTTGAACAAAGATAGACAATCTGTCATGGCGACGTCCATACCTAGTTCAATTGTTATACACAGGCCATGTGGCCAATAATCGTTCTATACACTTCTATTTCATTGGTTCGCACGCGAGCAGAAGAGCACATGTCACATAGGGGTGTATTGCTCACCAACCTACTTTTTTATATTGGGTCAGTTTCCAAAGTCGTTCGGTTTTTGCCAAACTTACTTGAGCTGTCGGAGGCTCTCGGTGATCCCGTGACAAAAATCTCCTCGACTCGTCTATTTCTATTACTAAACTTAGGATATTGTATGTTACACGGTAACTGTAGAGCGGCACATTCGCGTTCTATATAAATAACATAACCTTCAAGTGAGTAGCCTGAATATTTCTCAAAGATAGTGGTCAGCACTGTTAATATAACTCCACATGACAAATAAATAACCTAATCTCGCGATGTCATTGTCAATATTTTTTTGGCCGGATGGCTTGAAACTACTGTCCTCATTAATACTGCTCCATAGACGTACCAAGTAGGAGAATAAATGCAATTATAAATTGAATGAATTGAATGAAAGCATCCCAATCCGTGCTTAATTAACAAGTGATATAATTTTATTACTATGATATTAATTTGTATTTCTGAACTCCTATAAAGTACAAGATAATAGAAGTCTATAAATTAATTGTCGCAATTCAAAAAATTGGAAGTGACTACCCGACTGGACTGTTTGACAGATAAAACAAAGTACCGGATCCGGACTGTACTTATTACAAACACTTTATCATGGTCTGATGGCTAGATTCCCGTCGAGGAATTGCGGTGTTGCCATCAGGTTTGGTTCGCAAAATAAATCAATTGTCAAATTTCCAAAGGTCCATTTTTTGCCTCTGTTCAACAAACCCCTTATTAATTCGATTGATTTTCGTATTTTACTGCTGATCTTTGTTGGTTTTATTCGAAACTGTCGATCGCCATTGTAGGATGAACGATGTGGCAATATTGCAACCTAGGAAAATAAACGTCAAACGAAATTTGACAGTTGCTCGAATAATTTTCGACCGGAAGGTAACAATAAAAGTAACTCAAAAAAAAATCTAATATCCTCCCTGTTTGAATTTATTTTAATTACAGTTCATTATAAATAACGAGAAACGAATTCTCCCAGTGTTGTTCCAGTATTCCAGTGTATCACAGTAGTGGCAAAAAGTTTCCCCCAGTGAATTTGTGTGGTGTTGTTGTTGATAGCTGGACCGCACCCAAGCCTTTTTTTGCTTGAATAATAGTTTTTAGTGTTTGGTGTTTGAATTGTAGAAAAAAAAGTCGCCACCATAGGCCTATCAGATACAGCTTTAATGGACATGGTGATCTCAAATTTACAACAACAACGTGCCGTCACCGAACAACTGAGACGTGAAGCCGCCATCAAACGGATGCCCGTCTCATTAGCTGTTGCTGATATCATTAAATATATCAGTGAACATGAACAAGACGATTGTCTACTTGTTGGTTTCAGTAGTCAACGGGTGAATCCATTCCGTGAGAAAACACCATGTACTCTATTATAAATCTCCAATAATTATTTAAATTTTAAAAATTGCTTATTATGTGTATTTTATAGTTGTAAGTTTATGTAATCTTCTCCATAAACCCCCCAACAACAACAAAAAAAATGTGTCCAAATTGCATTTAAAATGTAAAATCTATACCTGTTCTTTGGAAATGTTTAGAAATAAAATAAAGCTATTTTAAACAACTAATATTTATTGTTAAATTGTATACAAGTACAGGATAATAAGTTGCATTAGTAAAAACTATTCTCATGATTAATATGTGTGTGTGAGAGACGAGGGTGACGGGCGACATGACAATGATTGGAGGAGACACCTCTTATTAGTGAATTATTTTCCAATAAATGCTCCCTAACAGTGACGGATCTACTTTGAAACTAATGAGGCTTAAGTGTCAGGGCCCGCAGCTAAAAAGAGACTTCTTGAAGCTTAAGCTTTTTCATTGAGGGCCCCCACATACCTAGATCCGGCACTGCTTTATAATGCAATTTTTCAAACTAAACCATATTCTACAAATAAGCTACAGGTGTATTTGTGTTTTTGTTTTATCACAGCTAAGGTAACATGCGTCCAATTCACTAAAAAGAGTTAACTGCAACATGAATCATAATAATAATAATAATAATAATAGTAATAATAATAAATATAAATACGTAAGAAAGAGTGAATTACAATAAGTTTTCATTTATTAAATATTCTTGGTGGTGACAAATGTGCCTTGAGTGATAATAATTCTACTGTTGTCTTGTTGGATTCCATTCGTTCTTTCAATTTTATTTTTGGTGTTAAATATACACGTGGCTGTGGGGTGATTGAGCAATTAGGTAATGCCAGGACAGTAAATTATTTGGCAAAATCAGTCTTTTGTTTTTAAATGTAAAATTTCAAAACATACTTGAAGGGGTGTGTGCATGGCGACCCTACAAACATCAACCATCTATATAACACAATACAAAGAAAAAAACAGAACTAATTTAATATAACACTCTCTATGGAATTCCTTCAGTTAAAAGTTTACAACACCAAGGGAATTTATAATTAAAAGGAGTCGCCCAAAGTTATTTAATCTTTTATTCTAGTGACTTAAGAGGTAAATTCATGCAATTTCAGGTTTTTACACAGAAAATAAATACCTCTTTAAATAAAAAAACGGCTGACAAATGCATGTTGTTTGAAATTCTGTTTAAACTTGATTCACAACAAAAGAGGAGAAATCCTTAATTTTAGGTCAAGAGCAACTGCGGGAGTTTGAAAAGAACTTTCATCCTTTCAAATGGTTCTTTCAGGTATAAGGCCATGTTCAGGTTGGCGCATCAAGCCTAGCGTCGAGCCTGGCACACTATTTTTCTCTCTATTTAAAACCATCCTTTAAAATGAGACCGACTGATGTGTGCCAGGCTCGACGCTAGGCTTGGTGCGCCAACCTGAACATGGCCTAACTTGAAAATAGTTGACGAATCATTTGCAAAGATGTTGGGTACAACTTGTTCAAATCTGCATTTCAAATTTAACGCTCCTATGTGAATAGGGTTGGTTAATGTTTGCAGAAATGTAACAAAAACTTTGGAATTCCCCAAGAGAGAGAGTGTTCCGCTTTTCAACTAGAATCACTTACGTATTGTTTTATAGTGGAATTTCGGCATCATCTGTATAATGGTGTTTGGACACCCACTCCCGACATCAGTTAGTCTCACCAGATTCCGTTTCTTTCTCTTGATATAAACGTAATAGATCCATAGCATCTTGTGCTTGTCGTTTTTCACTTAAAAATCGTCCGGATGCTTCTTTTAATTGTTCCAAAAAGATTTTATCGGGGAATGTTATATCAACAATTGAATCTGGATCCATATCACTAAGTAATTCTAATTCAGCACCACCCAATAAGGAGACATGACATAAATTGTGTTTTAATTTACCAACAAGACCAGCTAGATCAGCACCACCATTCGCTTCATCAACTTGATCGGCAGTGATACGGCATGGTGGTGCCGGTGGTAACCATTTCTGTTCATCATTTAATATCATAAGACCTGTATGCGGCTCTAATGTAGCAAAATATTCTTCATCGTCAATTTCGGTACCATCAGCTTCTAAAACAACTGTTAAATTGTTGCCGGATAAATCTAATTTCTCGGCAACTTTAGAGGTTAGATCTTCTAATGATATTGCAACGACACCTTTACGAATTTCACGTTTCGAATCAGTTATTTTAAATGGTTTACCAGATTGATTATTAACATCTTCCATTATTATTATTTAATTATTAATATTATTATTTACAAACACAATTGTTTACATTCGTTGAGGTTAACGTGTGTTGTCACTACGACGGCTTTGTTTGAAATGCGGTTGCCGCCCTAACCAATCCGACACATATACCCAATGCACGACTGTTTTGTTGGTTGCCTGTGCGCATGGCGTACAAAGGGTCAAAGCCGGTCATATCCACTATGTTTCGATCAATATTATCATCCTGCATCCCTTTCAACATTCGTCGGGCGGTTTTTTTGTGCCCTTAAAGTTTCACAAACACAAACATAAACATACACATATTATTATACATATTAATGAATCATAATGCTGTATGTTTTTGTTAAAATATTTACAGGAATTCTAATTAGTTTGGGGGAAAGGAACTCTGGGGCCTGCCCTGTTAACTCACCCTAAAAAAAAATATAAAATGACCTACTAACGAAAACGGTCTTTAATTCAGTTTTTAAAAGAGGAAAATTGTTGATTGATTAGTTATTCTATTCGTTAATATCGTATGTTTATACATTACCAACATATACCTAAAGGGTGTAGATTTAGGAGCCCTTATTTAAAAATGCAGGACGACAGGTAGGTAAAAGAACCAGACGCTGCTCTGAATTTAATTTTTCTCAAAATAACTGAACGATAATTCCGATTATTTGAATTACAAGATGCAAATTCCATAATATTTGTATTATCATTTGATAATAAGTGGTTGTTTTCCAAATTTAAACCTTTAAAAGCATTTTAAAATAGAATGAGATTCGAAAGGAAATCTAAAGAGGAGAATTAATAAATATGGAAATGCTAAATTAAAAAACACAAATGGGGTGTAATTATAAACATTTGGCAAAGTGATAATTACAGGGGGATTTTTTTACTGATTTATTTTTAATTCAATGATTCTAAGTTTAGAAATGTTGTTTCTGTACTCGTAAATTCATATTTGAAATTGATATTATCCTGAATTATTTGTTTTCGTACAAATATCTACACTCAAGGGGGTCGTTTTCATGAATTCGTCGTCGTCCTCGTCGAAATAGCTAGTCTTAAATAATATGATCACGGAGAAAATCGATAATGTTTATAATA